>UXGD01000394.1:0-62463 GCA_900474315.1 Torymus auratus
AAAGAACTATACTAGCTGAATCTTTACGTAAGCTGTTTCAAAACCCTTCAACCGACGTTAAAATTTTAAGAGCTAAGCCAAATATTGAAACTTGTAAATGTACATTTTTTTAAATTTTTAAGTAAATATGACCTGTAAATTTAAAGTAGAATCTTACTGCTAATTAGTATATTCTGCGTTTCACTTTCAAACATGTATGTATTTGTAGCAGGAATAAAGGATTAAAATGCTTAATAAAAATGGAATCCGAAACTTTATTTTCAAGGAAAATCTCATGTTGAAAAGAGATTATTTTAATTTATATCAAAATTAGAGCTACAACATCACACGAGATACAGTCATGTTTATAAGTAAGTTTCGTTAAGTAATAATATGTAAGCGCCTAAGACTTAAAATAAAAAGTTTCGTTCTTTATTAGCTTTTATTATAACATACTCTGGAATGCGAAAGAACCACTTTCTCCGTACACATTACATGAGTGAAATTCCGCAACGTTATGTAAGATTATATTTTTAACGATATTCATTGTTCCATTTTTATTTCACGAAGAAACAATACATGCTCCCGATTCACGACCCGAGAACCAAACATTAATTTCAATACATAACTTTATAGCCTACCATATTATATTTACTCTGTATAATATTAAAATTAATTACGTCAACCCCCGATGTCCACAACAACGTATTTTTCTATAAATTGGCTATTCTCTGCCCTCCACCTAATAAATAACAAAAAACGTTTGTTTATGCGAACGAGAAAAAAGTAACGCTTGCACGCTCACACACAGCCGTTCCTCTCGATATAGAAGTTGTCGACATTTTTTATTTATGACGACCAAAAACAGAAAGGTGTGTATACATATACATACACGCTCGCATTTTTTACAAACATAATAATTACTATACGAGAAAAGTTAAGGCGCCGACCGGCCTTGTCAACCACTGCGAACTCGTCGCGCAACGTTTAATTGTTATTTACGCCGAATCTCTTTCTTCTCACTCTCAAAAGGTCTTTGTCTCCCATAAACAACAATACGAGCGCGCGATCTCACTATACTCTACGCGTAACGGTAAATCGATCATACGTTTTTCAAGTGGCTCATTAAAAAAACAAACATGGCTCGTGCACTTACACACGCGTACGCACAGTATTTACGATATCGCGACGGTTAATGTTCCAGAAGAATAACGACAACGCGAGAGCTCGTTTTGCAGTAGGTAAAAACATGATTCATAAAGCGCCGATTTATTATTTTACACGTACACCGATTCCTCAAGACCGCGCGCGCGACTCGTGTCAAACACCGCCGAAAACTCGTAAACATAAGCTCGTATGTGTAAATTCTTTCTTCTTCTTCTTTTTTTTTCGCGAAAACGGAACGAAACGAGGAAGCGATAAATTCCCGTTTACATAGGCCTGCACAGCAGAAGAACAGGAGGAAAGAGAAAAAAAAACAGGCCAGTATTGCGCATGCATATGATAAAGACAATATATCAAGCGGTCATAATTTTCCGGCGATTAAGTGCGTTTCATAAAATTAATTATGCGGAGTATAAATGCCGCCCGAAAAAGGATCGTCGTAGTCGTTCGAGTACATGCGCAATGCTGAAATACACAACGGAAGACGGTTGTGAGGAAGAAGAAGAAGAAGGAGGAGGATAAATTTATTCCCCGCGCGCTGCGTATTATCGCAATCAACCGTTTAATGCTCCTCGCTTTTACACCGCCACTCGTGCTTTTAGTTCCTTTACGTTTGTTAATTGCGCTCGCGGAAACGCGGCAGACGCGCGCTTGTGTGTATATATATACAGAGAGACGTCCGCGAAATATAAACAGAGCCGAGGAGAAAAGGAACAGAAGTAAAAGTGCTCCGCCTGCCGGATTCGCGACAGTCGGAAGTGCCCGGGGACAATGATAAAGAAAAGAAAAGAGGAGACAAAGAGAGAGGGGAAAGTGAAGGTCGCGAGGATGAGAGAGGCTCGAGAGAGTTGCGTTCTTTTTTTTTCTTCTTCATGCGCGATGGGATATATCTGACAAAAGGGGGATGGGACGGTGCCCAGGAATTTTTCCGCGTAATGATTATGTACTTTCGCGCATATATTTATAGCAGTATACGCGCGTAGATCGAAGATAAAACTCCATCGTGCTTATACACATACAATGTATGTATAAACAAGAGAGAATGTTTCGATCGGCTCGTGCGATCTCCGATGCATACTTTTATAATTGCCCAATGCGCGCGGCGAATTTTTAAATCGTTTAACACTGCATTAAGTTTTAACGTTATTATTGTCATTACACATAGTAATTTCGCGCGCGCTCCCGCTCGATTATTATATACATTAATCAAAATCGTAAATTTCACGTGGAGGTATGAATTTATTGTGAAAAGGTTGGTGTGGTACACCTTAATTTTTTTCGTATATATACGCGCGATTTATATATTATATATATAACGGCGCGCGCGTTACTTTCGAAATGCAAAATTAATCGAGTTTCATAAATCTATCGTTTCGCATATAGAAACTATGGGAATAAACGTCGTTCGAAAAATCACTTTGTCACTCGGCCGAGCTTATAAATTGCGTTTATAATTTGTTTTTAAAATACGGCTATAAAGCGCGCGCGTTTTTAAAAAAAAATAAAGTCGCGATGATGTCGCAATGTTAATTTTTTTGTTAAACATCGATAAATTAGCAGCGATCTTTATAATATAATTTACGTGGCGATCGAGAGCCTTTCATTTTGGACTGAAAAGGCGACGCGCGCGCGCCTGACGCGAGGAATAAATTTTTTTTATCAGTATACGCGCCCGTGTATAAAAAAAATATGCGCCTTGTATGAGATAAAAGTCCGTAATGGCCGGAGCCGAGGAAACATAAAGTTTATTATGAATTTGACAATAAAAGCTCAAGAGTCGTCCACCTCCATGCAATAAGGCCTTATGCATACTTGTAGCTTTAATAATGATAATTGGGCAGGAAGAAAATTTATATTTACGAAAAAAAAAGTATTTTTGTTACCAAAGGTATTTGTAAAAATATCCTTATTGTCAAATGTTGAAATATAAACTAGTAAGATAATTGTTTCGGCTATTTTCTGTTACAAAATAAATAAACTTCTCAGACAGAAAAAATTTAGCTTTAAACGAAAAAATTAGAATTATTATAAATTTCTGTGAAAAACTAAAAACGCCTCTCTGACAGCTTAAAGTGACAAACCTCAGCAATTAATCCCAGTTACTACTTAAAGTTTCAAAAGAGAAATTTAAACTAGAAAGAAAGAGCTTTCACTTACTTTTTTTTAAATTAAAAAATGTTGATTCCTTCAAGAGTTATAGAGTTATTTGATGAAGTTTGATCGCCTTTAAGTGTTTTTAGAACGCTTATATACAAATAAATGAAATAAATAAAAAATTTACAAAATTCAGTCACATATAGCCACTATAACATGCTCACTCTCTAAAAATGAAGATGTGAAAAGTCGTTTTCACTGGTGCGAATAAGTGAAAAAATTAAAAGTCGAGATTACCGATTCCTGCGATTTGTAAATTTTTATTCGACGCTCAACATAAAACTCTTATAACATTTGAAGGAATCAATATTTCTTAATTTTCAAAACAGTAAATTAAAGCCCTTTCTTTCTAGTTTAAGTTTATTTTTCAAAACTCTGTGTAGAAAGTTTTTGGGTTAAATGGCTGAGATTTAATGAAAAGGGCTTATTTGCCATTTTCTTAATAAATTTGAATTTTTAACAAAAATGTGTCTCAACAGCTTTTTTAATAGTAACATGATTTGTCCCGCATACTTTCTAATATAAGAAAGAAGAAAAACGGGTCTAAAAAAATTTTTACCAGTTTTGAGGCTGCCAAAAGTATAAATTCCTCATAAACTTCCTCATATATCAATTATTGTCATTTCAACAATAAAGAACGTAAAGAACCTCTTATACTTTCAAACAACTTCAACATTCTCAAATAAATTTTTCACTTCCATCAGAAACCTCAACCCGCCCTCTCCATTTTTACGAACCCATCCCCCACCCACATTAATCCCTACACACACACCCATCCCCCTAGAAACCTCGCAATCACCATCATCAAGGCACCCCGCACACCTCCCGCTGCAAATTAACATTTCAACCTCCCTATTAATACCTCCTCTCCACCTCATCATCATCTTCCTCTCTCCAGCCATCCTTCCTCACAATCTCTCCATCTGCTTCCACGCCCATGAGTATACATACATGCTCTTTCGGCCGGACATCTCTCACATCGCGTATATACCCACAATTGCGCTCTCTCGCTACGCTGGCAAGGCCGGCGCCGGGCGCTGTGGCGCCTGGCAAGGCCGCACGCGCCGTTCCCCGCCGCATCATATTTTTCTCGCTCTTCCTCCACCTCCTCCGCCTCCTTTATTATATACCTATACACTATACCAAGGAGGAAGTGCGTTACACACATACCCGACCTCTGACCCTTTCCACGAAACCACGCGAGAGGTTGATTAAAGTCCAGAATGATTTTCTTCCTTTCTATAATACTCGTATGTGTACATATAACGTATTATATTATTATTATTATTATTTATGAAGCTGAGCTCGATATTGTCGCCAACGATAAAATGCGGTTAAACGCGCCGTTACGCGCGGGGAAGAGAAGAGAGGCGAATTAATTAAGCGTGAAAAAAAAATTTACACGTGCGGTAAGTGTATATTATATACCGTGTTATTGATTCTTCACTCATTTTTTTTTTTCACTCTCCGCAGCGCGCGTCTCGCCGCAATGTAAATCGCGCGCGAAAAACCGACGATAGACACACTCACGCACGTGTAATAAAAGGAGCAGAGCGCGGGCAGCGCGTTTCGATAAAGCAGCAGACCTGTGTCGCGTTATTATGCAATTATAGAGCGGCGCGGCGCTTATAGAGGCGACAGCGCGGAATATATATACGCGGTGTAGTGTGATTAGCATAAGGCGAGAAGGAGTATAGACTATAATGCGACACACTTTCGAGGCTCACTACAAAGGAACGTGTTTTATACTTTTATCGCGCGAAAAGGGCGAGCGCGCGCGAGAAACGTAGAAAAAGAGAAAAGAGGGTAAGAGCGAGGGTTTTAGCGAGCTGCGGTTCCATTAAGACGAGCAAATGGTTTCCTTTCAGCTGTCGCGCGCGTGCGCTTCTTCTGTCGGGCCGCCGTGCATTAGAGTCGCAGCCGTCGGATTATATGTATAGAGAGGAAAAAGAATGCGGATCGTTGGCGCTAAGTGAACAGTTAAAGCTATATACAAGTGCTTATGTATATATTGATGTGATTACAATCGTAATAAAGAGTCGCGGTATGGAGATAAATGAAGCGAGTTATGTGCTATATCGATATCCCATTAAGTTTTATTGAAACGAGGCAGAGAGAGCGCGCGCGTCTGACTGTACCCGACCGTTATCTACTTATTGGCGAGCCATGTCTCGCCTCTATTATACACACAACGCGTGTTATCCTTGCTTAATTAGTTAATAATGAATAATGTAAGCAAACCCATTACGCCGCAATAAAGTTTTACGACTCAACGCGCCCGCCGATCACTCTGAAAACACATACACGCTATATTATTTCATAAGCTAATCGTGCGGTTGGAAATGATTACTAACGCGTCTCTCTATCTCCGCCTTATTAGCGAGCACCGTTGCTTTTTACCCTTCGCATCGTAAACCACCGAATCCGCAGCTTTTTTAACGATTCTATGTGATGCTGTTGTGCGCGCGAACGCAAAAGTATGAAAAACCGCATAGCAAAGCTAAGACAAATGTATATATTCATATAGGTATATAACGACGAAAAAAGGAGAGAGAAGAACGTTGCTATGTAGATCGCCAACTTTGGCGAGCGATGGGCCCGCGAGATATTGCGGAGCTCTCTTTTGAAAATCGCGTGCGCGACGCCCACGAGGCAGAAGTGAGAGCTCTCGTATGTGTTTTGGAGCGGCAGCCCACGTGTGTACAACGGTTATAGTACGGTTCGCGGATGTTGTGTCGGACGTCGATTCCTTATACACATATGTGATTATGATGTCTGTTTTTCGCGCGTCGTGTGTGTTAGGCGAGTTGTAAATTGTTGCTGCGCGTGCTTATAATTTTTTTTTTTTTTTGGATGAAAAAAATTGAGATGCAGAGGATAACGATTTTAGAATGATAATAACGATGAAATTTGCATAAGCTAACTATAACGGGGCGATCGCGGCTTTCATATAGTGTTAATTACTAATTTACGAGCTGGAAGTGTAAAATAAATAAGCGCTCGGTTGTAGAGGCCCCCCGAGCGGGAGTAATAAAATAGTTATTAAACGTGCTGGTTCCGAGCTTTAAAATGTCAGCGGAGTTATTTATCGCGGGTGGGTATATATATAATACAGTGTTAAACGATAGTTTGTGTATAATTTGTATATAACAAAAGAAAATCATTGTTTCGCGGGTTATCTTGTTACCCTTAATGAACATAACGGTGGCAATTAAGAAAAATCGGTTCATTTTATTCTCCAGACGAAATTTCTCTATACTTTTTTTCGCTTCGATATGAATAATCGAGGGCAATCAGACACCGCTGCGACGTTAATTAATTATCGTCTCCCCCCTTTAATTCAATTTAATTAAAATCGTTTATGCTAATATGTATAAACTACTTTCTTCTCGCCCATTATGGCGCCAATAACTATATCAACAGCGTTCGCGCGCTCGCGCTCGATCCAATTACACATTTAATTCTAGAAAATAAATTGCCCCGGCCGCAATTAGAAGGAAAGAAAAAACTCATTTAAATGAAAAATCGCCTGCCGATTTTTTTTTCTTCTTCTCATTATATATATGTATACTCCCTTTCCGTCTCTCGTTTCTAGACTATATAATATACTATGTATGTTTCCCCGAGATCGAGGCGCGCGATATGCGCAGAAGCGGGAGCCTGTATACCTACGTATAAAATGTAATATTTTCCCCGATAAGCCCGAAATTGCGCATGCGCGAGCGGCTTCTGTCGATCGCGGTCGCGCCGAGTTTATTTTATGTATAAAGATGAAGAGCTAAAGGAGGGAGTTTGTATGCAGTGGCGCCGGCGCACTCTCGCGTATATATATAATAATAATCCGTCGTGGGTTTTACTTTTGCGTTTATATGGTTTACGATTATTGTAACGATCGGCCGTTTGCGCTGCCTTAGGGAAAAACTGGTTTTCGCGGGAAATCGGTATACGTACGCTTTTATATGTTTTTGCGGAGGCGCAGTAGTGGCTGTGAATATTCGTATATATGATCATTACACCGTTCGTTATGTTTTTACGGTAATGGTTAGAAGTAGTTTCGAAAGGACACTTGGCAATGACTTGACTGTAAGATATCAATCAACGCTGTGTCCGTTTATTTTCAAACGATGATTAGGCGAATGCGAACCGGGACCTCACGTATAGATCGGCATAGATACGTTATTCGACTATTGTCCCGAGAGAGAACGGCACAGAAATGTTAATACGAATCTAAAATGTATCTCCCAGCTGATCAGCCCGAGTTATTATACTCGCAGTGCAATCCTATAAAACCGTGAATCTTTTATGCCCCAAAATAGGCACCGTGACTCGCGCGAAATGGGTCAGTAGCAGATAAATTTTCCAGCTTACGCTCATCATCGATTCAGCTCGCGCGCGTTTTATATTCAAATTTCTCGCTTTATTGTCCACGCGCGACGGCCATTTCGTTTTATTGTATATGCCTGAAATTGGGAAGACTGATTTGGCATATGCTAATTCGGCGGGATATGAGAGTGACGTCAGCGTGTATACGTATTGCAGTAAACGGCGATGCGCCGAAATGGATTTTCCAAAATTCGATAGACCGATAAATCGTGGAACTTGGGCGCCAGATGGGGATTAAAAAGAAATAAACAATGAGTGGCAGACACTGGGTTTTCATTGGGTTCCTTTTAATGAGCGTCGTAAGTATATAAATTAGATGAATAAGTCGAGACTCCAACAAAATAAATTACGTTGTTAAGACTAAAACAATTTGTTTGCTTTTTTTTAACCATTAAATGAACGAAATTCTTTTGATAAAACCAGTTAGAATTCGCACCGAAATTACACTAAAACCCTTTTAAAAAACTTAACCCAATCCCCTACGTAAACCATAATACCGATCGCTTTCCAAAATCCGATCACACTTATATATACCTATATACAACAATCATCCAACAAAATTACATTGTTATGAAAAGCCCGACCATTAAGTCTCACCAAACCCCTTTTAAAACCAACAACATCTCCGATTTGCATTAAAATTACTCCATCCACAAACCGTAATTATACCGATCGCTTTCGAAACTCCGATCGTTCTCATAATACCCCATCACACCATCCATCTCTCTTTCTCTCGCCGGAATTGTTTTCGCACACCGCCTTTCGTTATATACCCGCGTCATTACGCAACCGCACACATCCAGAACCTTCTTCTCATCAACACTCACCTGGCGAACGGTTTTGGATCGATCTCGTAATGCTCGCCGATCGGTCCGGTCTTGACGACCCTTGCCAATTGTGCCTCCTGTACGAGCACGAGACCCTCCTTCACATGCTGCTCGCTCCATTGTACACGGCACCTGCCCCGACACTTGTTGCTATCGTCGCGACGCTGTTGCTGCTGCTGTTGGTCCTTTTTGCTAGATTTCGTGGACGACGGTGTCGATTTGGAGCCGTTAGAGGCGGCCTGATGGAGAGACTTGTGACGCGGACGCGGGGATGTTTTACTCGACGAGGACATCGTTGGGGCCTGGTGGCTTAGCTGACTTGATGAGTTGTAGATCATCGTGGATTGAGTGACGTAAGGGTCGTGAGGTGGAGTGAACACTGTGTGGGGGTTAACTATATGCTTAACGAGTGCTCTAGGGGTGAGAGCGTCGGATGGAAGTGCGTCCCCATAAACCACGGGTTACCGATCTCCTTCTTCTCTCGTATGGATTTTTTCACTCCGATCGATAAAACCGAATGAACCGCTTTCACTTTCTCTCTGTTCGTGTATAATACTACAACTTGTATATTCTCCCTTATACTTTCTCTCTCGCTCCCTTCGGTTACCATCAAAAGCCCTGGTCACATCGTGTCTCAAAACTCACACTCGCGGGGATACAAGACGCACGCACTGCTGCACACGTGTGTCACGGGCCAGCGCGAATCTCGAACTGTGCCGCGTCGTCGTCGCTCAGAGACAACGAGAGCACCAGACATACACAGACACACACACTTTTACGTGCGAACGTCCTTCTCGCGATCTCGCTCTCCGTCTCCGTCTTTCAGCCGCCTCTGCGCGCGTGTTTCGGGGCCGCGCACGGCTGTCTCGCTTTTTTTTCCGCGCAAGCCGCGATCTCTCGCTCTCGGGCCCCCCCTTCTACTCCCAGGGCTATACATACGACGTATGTGTATGCGAGCGCTTTTGACGCCGCGCGCTTCGATGTATATATGCGCATGTGTGTATATATATATGTCTGTACACGTGTAGGTGTTGCAAAGTCTCAGCTGAGAAAAAAGAGAGAGAGAGAGATAGGGCCTGATGTGGTGTGTGTATATATCCTTGTCGATCGCGATCGGTGATCTAATGGTCCTCGCGGCTTTTCTCGAGGGACTTGGTGACGAACGAGAAAGAGAAAGAGAGGAGAGAGAGATCCTTGCCCGAGTAGTATACCTAGTGGTTGCTGCTGTGTGTCTGTGGGGAGTATATAGAGTTGGTTAATTAATTGAACGCGTACATATAAAGTTGGATGAGGAATGTGAATTTTCAATTTCGACGGGGTTTCGGAGAACCGTCGGGCGTTGCGTGGTTTACGAGGTCTATGGAGGAGGTGGAACAGGTTTTTATTGGTGTGGGTGGAAGAATATTTTGGATATGGGGCTACCGTTTGACGTCGAGGAGGAGGCCGCGTACGATGGTGTGAAATTATAATGGTCAAATTTATGTTATATATGTTATTGCGAGTGCTTTAATTTATCGGTGTTTTGATGCCGAAGGAACGTGTATCTTTTTTCTTCTTTCTTTTGTTTACTATGCTAATAAGGGAATTTGCATAAAAGCGTGCGTCGCGGTATATCCCAATGATAAATATAATATACGCGCTTCCTTCCTGTATTTAATAATCCATAATTTTAAAAAAGTCTGCGGACGAGTTTATTTTCACTTTAGTTATGTAATCGAGATATTATATATGACATCATACAATAAAATTGCAATATAACGCGTCTAACGTGACTCAGGTTATATTCGTATAAAGTATATAGAAATTATACTTTATATATGTTGGATAAATTCGCAAAATGACTAAAATAATTGCTGTATCATCATATCTTGATACCATAACTATGTAAGTCCAAAAGGTTTGTAGTTTCTCGGCAGTAAGTCTCATTCGGAACGAAAAGTTATTTATATATCGCTCGATGAATAAGATTTCAATTTCACCTGAAGAAACTACAGGTGGTATTCAATTACTCCCGGCGTTTTTTCATTTTTCCACGGAACGCGCGGGCGCGTTCGTCCTTATTTCACCTTATCCGCGGCATTGTTCAAAGAAACCGCTATTAATTCAGAAAAAAAAAACTCCCGTCACCGCAGAAATGTCAATTTCTCATAGAAAAATAATACACGCGAGACTTATATATACCCGGTCGCCGAAAAACCTTGACTTTCCGCAGCGCGATGATCTAACGTCAGCCGCGCGCGTGAGGATCTCCTTTTTCTTCATATTTACCGTAATCCGCCTTTCCTTCCTCTCCGCGTATTATTTACTCTCTCTCTACCCGCGCAAGGATACTCGGTACATTTCCTGCAGCGAGTGCAGCGGGAGGAAAGAATGCGCGAATTACGTCCGTCGCGCGTGTACGCACAGTGAAATCGATTTTCAGCAATTAAGCCCCCCCTATGTGCACTCGCGAAATTACTCCTGCTGTTGCTGACGGGAGAGAGAGAGAGAGAAATAAAAGTGCAAGTGCGTGTATACACGCACGCATGAGGCGGGTATGTGTCCCCAGCGCCCGCGCGCGTATAATTTGAGTAATTAAACTGTTGAAATGTAATTATTACTTTTAATTATATAAAGCATAAATCAAAGTGCAGCCGGGTGACGCAGTCGCGCCGAGTAAATCAAGATAAAGGTATATACGCGAGTATAGGTTGATTTTATCTTCCTGATAAGTTTTTGCCTTTTTTTTCGTCGATTGTTTCTTTATTATGGCCTTTTTTGCGCCGTTAATCTTTTCCCGGATGAAACGCGCACTGCGCGCGCGCTTTCTCGCGAATAAGTTTATATATGTACGTCCACTGAGAGTTTCGCAATATATACGTGCTTTAATGTTTATGTTTCGTGTAAATTGAAAATAAGGGATTTAAGAGATGCACATAAATATTTGGATAATTAGTTTTTTCAATATTTATTTTAATGGCGCGTGTAAGCAGGTGAATGCCAAGTTTTTCAATTTGCAAATATTTGTTTTTTGTACTTTCGAAATGTTGCACAATTTTTTTGATATGTTCGATGATCATTGTGAAAGTTTTTGCAATGTTGACCAATAGTGGTATTTATAGCAGTTTTGAAAATTCGTAATCTCATTTTAAATAAAAATCTTTGATTGTGATAAGGAATGGGTGAGATCATTAAGGATGTAATAAAGGATATATAGAAATAAACAACAATGGTGTACTTTCAAATAATTATGTTATTTATTGTATATTGTTATTAAAATTATTATAATAATCTAAATCAAATATTTACACAGGTCTTCTCGAATATAATTCCTATAATGCGCTTGGCTTCTTCGATAATTGACGCTAGTGTAATTAGACGGTAAATAAACGACGGATGAACGATATGCGTGTAATGCTCGATATGCGCTTATGGAAACGACAAAATGACGCTAATACATGGCAATGCTCAGTATATTAAATTCGCCTCGAATGAATCGCCTATGAAAAGCAGTCAAAAAAAGGAAATAACTAGAAAGAAAACATAAAAGTAGATACATTATGTGAATGAAAGAAAAGTATGAAGGGCTGTTCTTTGGCCTTTGCGTTTCTGCGCGCACGTATTAGCAAACGCACAGTCGCGGCATCCCTGATTACTTTGGAAGATACGCTCTTTGCTCTCGCTTGTGAAGGCTCTCTTTGTTTGATTATCGCAATAAATTATCTATGGCGAACACGGCTTCGCTCGTTATACATACAGAGTCGCTGCTAAGGTGCGGATGATCTTTTTCTTTTTTTCATGAGAGGGTACGAAGCTCCATGCAGGGCTACTCGCAGTTACCAAAAAATGAATAACGTATGAGAGATCACGAATGTATATATATCTACGTGAATGCATGGAACAAATTCGTACCGCATTTTTTTTTTTTTTTTTTTTTTTTTTTCTAAGGCACCTTAACTATTTTTTAACAATGATTATGCTGATTAGCGTTGTAAATGTTAATTATTCGACAGTTAATGATGGCAATTTTTTATCATACGTTCGTGATTTATCTAAACGTAAGATTCGGCTGTAGAATAATTATCGTTTACAATGCGCTTTGATCACAGTTCCTTTAAAAGAGTATAAATATAAAAATTACGTTATTATAAATACTTATACACGAAATTATATATTATAATTATAGAATAGAATAATATAGATAGAACAATGATTATTTAAAATTTACATAAAAATCGTAAGATTTACCAAATTCGCAATTCACATTGCCTTTTTTTTTCATTTATACTCTTTTAAAGAGTGTTTTTCCCCTATATTCGTATATAACATTACTCGCTGCATGATACTTGACTCATGCAGATATTCTCAAAATAATACAATAATTATAAAACGGTATCAAATTCATATTACAAATATATTAAAATGAAAAAAATTTCTCTTCCATATCGCGTAAAATTAAAAGAAAAAAAAGGAAAAATAGAACATCATTCAACGAATTCACATATCTATCTTACAAATGTACAACGTGTGTGTTTCTGCAGGAGAAAAACTTTTGGCGCGAGAAATAATAGACGCTCGCTATATAACGCGCACATAATTGCTTCCTACAGAACGAGAACTTATTATGGACAAAAGCCGTTTTCTTCCGAAGTAATTAAGTATGCCCAACCCTGCGGCTGCTGCTCGCTCGACGTCTACATAAAGACGACGACAGCGGGGCTCGTAAAAGTCCGCAATCATGACTTTGACTCTATCGAGCGAACACGCTTATGTATACAATATGTGTATATATCCACACAAGCAACTTGGTGGCGGCGGTGGCGACGGCAGTAACAAGATGGCTTGACGTTTAGTATAGTCGGAACGTGACATCAGCTGTCTTCAGTGTATGTCTCTATGTTTCTCTCTTTTTTTTTTGTTTTCCCTAAATTTTCATTTCTTTCAGCTTCGTTCTACGACGCCAATATATAGAGGTTTGCGTCCGATTTAAACAAAGAATTCTGCGATGACTAATCATTTTTTTAATTTATTCAAAAATTTTCTTCGATCTATGTACAAACGCGAAACAGTAGCATCTTATTAAATAATTCTTAATAATTACAAATATAACTTTGTAGTTAAGGAGAATAAAAATAAGTATTTTATAAATAGGCGTTTATAAATATCATTTTTTTTATATTTAAATTAATAGCTAAACATAATCGTATGATAATAATTAAAATATTTTATTAAAAGTACGCGGGTTCCGAATCAAGACTGATCACAGAAATTCTTTGTTCAAGTTGCACGTCTGCAATTTTGTTATAGGCGAGAAATAACAAAACTTCCTACTGAAATGAACGCAAACGTTACATTCTGACGCTATCCTCCTGGGAGGATAGGAAATGTTTTTCTTCAAGGCGACAATAGAAATCAAAAGAAAAAGAAAAAAAGGGGGATGACGAAATAAAGAGTTTACAAAGCATTTACAAAATCCGAGCTGCAGCTACTACGATTCGTCGATATGCGTCACAGCATCGCTCGTTAGCACCGGGGCCAATGAGCGCGTGTACTCGCGTCGACGAGAGAAAAAAACAAGCATAATACATAAGTTCGATTCGAACACTAATGTAGTAAGGCAATAGTCTCTCGGATGTAAATGTTAACATATATATCATAAAGAACATACTAGGATCAAAAGAAGCGAAAGAAATATACAAAGCGTTGCAGAGTGATATCCGGCAATTATATGACTAGCAAGTATATAGCTTTACAGTACACACTAGACGCGCTGCGCTGCTTTCTTTCTTTTCCAAAGAAGATAACGCGTGACATTATCGCCGAGTGAGAGACTCACGCGTCCGATTCTCGCGGCTTCCTTTCCGCTGTAGAGGGAAAAACCCCGGAGCAAGAGTGGCGCGCAAGTCCCGGCAAGACTACATTTCACTAGAGTTACAATTAATTATTATTACGGAGCGGATTTTCATTTAATGAAACAAAAGTGCGCTCGGGAGGCTTGTGAAACTCGCCCAGTTTTACACAGTAAATTCCGCCTGACTGACGGCCACTATTGCTCCGAACTTTCGACTTTACTTTACAAAAGAGCCGCGATCGTCGCGAGAGAATTAGAAAAAAATAAATAAATATCTCGACGATTGAGCTCGCGCGCGCGTCTGTACGTGTACATCTCTCTGTACGCCACCAAGTCGCGCACGTGTGTATGTGTAGAGACAGCACTGCGATATACAGAATAACGAAGAAGAAACAAAAAAAAAGATTAAGAGACGCTAGTGGGGTAAATAACGAAGAGCTGCAAGGCACTTTCGAAGAGACCGCGAGAAAGTTACGTGAAAAGGATGCGCGCTGTCGGAGATCGATCGATCCAATCGATCGACATCGACGACTGTTTTTCCTCCATCCTAAATTTTGCATCGCGCTTATATATATTCAAGGCACGGCGCGCGCGAACATTGAGATCTTCGAGATCTCGATCGATCGCCATTGCACGGACGCGTCAAACCGAGGCACGATATGTGTGAGGGATTGTATATTTTTTACAAACAATGTATAAACAGCTCGTTACATGCATAAACAACAACAAAAAATCGAGAATTCATGAATTTTTCAAAACATTGTTCGTGCTTCGATTTTTCGCGTATGAATATAAAGCGCATTTCGAACGATTTTTTTTCTTCACTATGTGTGTATAATGTATGTATGTGTGAGAGCGTATAGACACTGGAAAATCCTATGTGCGTCTGCCACGAGTGCGCGCACGCGAGCAGAATTGTGCAATTTCACGTATAAAATAATCTTCTCTCTTTTTCTCTTTCTCTGCTTTTGATTTTCCAGTGTCTAGTAGAAACACCAAGGCACTATTTTCTTTTTCTCATATCGTTTGGTTAAACATCATATGTTTTTGCTTTATTTCACTTTTTCTCGTTAAACGCTTACAAGCGCAAGGGAAGCCAGTACAACACAAATGTTAGCCGAACGGAGTAATAAACTGGGGGGTAGTGAGCGGGTAAAAGGGGGGTCACAGATGTAAATCAGTCTCTAAGTCTCTATCGAGGAATCGGCAAACTTCTCTCTCGGATAAACCATGATTGTCCGTCCGCAGATTTAATTTACTCTTTTTTTTTTACTTTTATATAGACCTTTTTAAAGCATGCACGCACGCAGGCACACACGCGCGTATTGTTCTTTGAACACACTCGCTTTATTGAACACATGTGAAATATCCTTCCACGCATACACACCGTCATTCACGTAGTTATTACATATAATATGTACACAGACTGCGCTCAGAGCGCAAGCGTTTCAGCTTCTTACGACAAAAAGCACAACAATTTCTCAAAATTCATCAGCATGGAAGAACTACCATTATTTTAATAGGAACGAGGCTCTATATCAACCCGCTATTAAAATTCGAGTAGTCTCGTCATTGTCAATCAATATTAAAACAATTAACACCTCGCCGCGAGTACCTTGTCACACCCGCAAAATCGCCAGAATGCATAACACCGCATCCCAGCGATTCCACGCAGTGCAGCAGAAAAGACTCGCAGCGTTCTTCGAATCGGCGTATACTTTTTTGGGTAAGACATATCTCGCCTGCGCGCTAAGCGTACACATACAACAACACACACACACACTCGCCATTCATACCTCTTTTTAAATTAGTTAAGCTTGTAGCAGCTGCGTGGACGCCCGTCGACGACGACGGCATCACGCGTTATATAATAATATAATTCAATCTATGTACAGTGGGACGCGACGCGCGTGTGTGTGTATATATAATTTACAAAATACGAATTATTCTTCTTATTCTCTCTCTCGCTTTCTTGATTTCTATAGACTTGATTCTTTTACGAGGAGCCGTGGACCTGGAATCGTCGTATGCGCGCCTGGACGGACTCGCATTCCACCTCGCTGTAGCGCATGTAGCGGCCGGCGCGCACCGGCTCACGGATCACCACCAGGTTCTCGCCCCGGCTGCGCAGCGCCTCGAGTCCAGTAATACTACGAGTCGTGCTCGCTGCGAAAAGAGAAGGGACAAAAATTCATCATTAGTATATTCATTAAAAAGCTATATTTTCATTTATAGAAGGAATAGAGAAAAGTGCATCACGCTGAATCAATGTTATATAATGCAATATAGATTAAGTTTTAACCATTAGTCCATTTATATAGATCCAGAAAATGAATATTGAAACAATATAAAACGTTCGATTTCTTCAATTAAAATTCAGAGTCAAAACGCTATTAAGAAAGATCCAAGCCCCTTATCTCTATCATATGTACATATACGCGCTACTAACAGTATATAAACATTAACCTGACTTCCTGTGAAAAGTTTTCGGAACCGTTTACGACACTGTACCCAAGCCATTAGGTAACTCATTAGATCACGCACATTCTCGGACCCTCGCGACGCGGAAACAAACGCACGGAACGTATGACAAATGGACTTTCCTCATGCGATGATTAATGCTTCCCCGCTCACCGCCTAATGTCGAAACAAACTATCAGGCCACTACACTACTACGTGCACGAATGCACACACCTCTCTCTATCACTACATTAAGAAAAAAAGAATAATAATGCTCCTTCTAAGAACCTAATAATTTTATCAACCAATCATACTCACTCCTGGTCGTCGAGCTCGAAGTGAGGCTGCTAGTGCTGCTACTGGTGCTCGAGCTCGCGCTGACGCTCATGCCGGACGATGTCGCCGTCTTGACGGTTCCCGCGCCCAAAGTCGAGTAATGATGGTGATGGTGTACGACGTGATGGTCCCCCGTTGAGAAGCGACTCAGTGCTTTGCTGACAACACCGCTGCACTCGCGAGGCCAGACACGTGGACCGTGTCTCAGGCTACCCTGGCTACTGGCAGTGCTGCTGGCACTACTGCTCGCTCCGTGTCGGGCCTTCCAGCTATCGGACTCACTCGCACTGAAGGGAAAGCTCACACGGCCGCCTTGTGGCGTCTTCCCGTAGAGGATGAAGTCGAGGGAGTCGTCCGAGTAGATGCTACTGCGGTCGGACGAGCTGTCGGTCGAGATCTCGGAGACAGTGTCGGAGCCGCTGTCACTACACTGCTGCTCCTCGCCCAGGATGAACACCGGCGTGCATTTGAACACCTCGCCAATAGACGATGTTGTGTTCACTGTATAGTGATGAAAGGGGGAGAAAAATCGTCGGTTAGGTATAAGATATAGAATGTTAAAGAAGTATGTAAGAGGGAGGATTGATTGACGTACCTGACGACCTCCTGGACGAGCTCTCCATCTCGAGGACGCTGTCGTCCAGTGCCTCGAGGAGGTCCGCGCTGGCGGAGAACTTCCTCGCGAGGTAATCCATGCTCCTCTTGAAGTTACTCCGGCGCTCGGTCGACAACCCGTTGAACTGATGATGATGGCTGTTGCTGTTCCTCGAGGCCCTGGGTACCGTCGAGCTCAACTTCCTTAGGTACACGTACTCGGTGTCGCTCGTGCCGACGGGTAAGCTCGTGTTCTTGTTACGTGGCGTCGAGGCCGGTTCAATATTAACGGTGATACTGACACTACCGTCGGCCTCGACTGTGTTAGTCTCATCCGACATTGTAGGCTCTGAAGGGTTCAGAGTCTCGTCTTCGTCTTCTTCTTCGCCGATCTTCACCTCGGGTAAATCGCCCTCGACCTCGCACGACGTGTAGGATTCTTCCTCGACTAATTCGGTCGCTACTTCAGTCGCCGGTGGTTCCTGGTCTTCCAGTACCAGCAGCATCTCGTCGATCGTCGACTCTTCCACGAGCTCCAGCTCGCGCGGTTGTTGCTGCTCGATCGGCGGGTTATTATCACAGGCAATCTCCTCAACTGCTATTACCTCTACTTCTTCATCTCCTTCTTCTGCTGTCGGTTCTACGATCTCACTGGATTCCGAGACGAAGAGGGACAGCGCCGTCGGTTCTTCCTCGAACTTTGCCAGCCACGGGTGCTGCAGGCACTCAGCCGCCGACAGTCGCTCGCTGTGGGTAATTAAAGATCGTTACGTATATGGACTTTTTTTACACTTTCCCTTCGCTCCCTATGTGCGTATATACACACACTGAGTTCTCGGTAGGTGTGAGAGCTTTTTGTATGTAAGTACGCGCGTGATTGCCCGTCGTGTTTCTTTTTTTTTTCATTCATTTGCTTTAATTATACAAGCGTGTACGCGCTGTCGTTCCAGTTACAACAACAAAGTCTCGAGCGATGCATTAGAAAGAATAGACGCGTGCAGTGCGCGCGTTATGGCTTTTGGGATTATATTATAAAAACTTTCTCCGACCGAATTTCACGAGCGCACGAGTTACTCCATAATGTATATTTCCCCGATATATAAATTAAGCGAGAGCGCGGCCCGTGTAGACACAAGTGCGTTAGGAGGTCTTGGTCTAGATGCATTACGCTCGCATAAATTTTCCTGTAACGTACGCATATGTATGTATGTATGGTCGACCGTACTTTTCTATCACCGCAACATAAGTCCGTCAAAATATATATGTATAAGCGCGTACGCACGTATCCCAAAGCCCCGGTTCAACGTCCGTCCTTCCAACACAACCCACTTAACTCCACCAACAACACGGCAATGTATATTCCAGTCACGAAAAAAGAAAACTCTCTTTCTCGTCGCAACCTAGAAATAGATTCTATATAATAGTGCTCGTATATACCTTGGGTTCTTGACGATAAGTCGACGTATGAGGTCTTGCGCCTCCTCGGAGACCTCCTCGAAGAGGTCGTCCGGGAAGTCGAGCTTGCAGCGGCTTATGTTGCAGAAGGTCTCCTGTTTAGTGTCGCCGCCAAATGGCGAGCAGCCCGTTAGCAGGACGTAGAGGAGCACGCCCACCGACCACATGTCCGTCGCCAGGCTTATCGGCTCGTAGTTCAGTACTTCCGGTGCTAAAGAGAGAGAAAGAACGCGTATATACGCCTCGTTAATAATGCATGACACTTTGTGTATGTATCGAATGAAAGAGAGGGGCTTTTTGGGTATAGCCCTGTGAGGGGGCGAATGAATGGAAGAAAACAAAAATAATATAATACAAGCGTGTGTGCATATATGTATAGCTGCGCGCGCAGTGACGTGTGTCGAGTGAAATTTTTTATGAGGGACAGAGAGGATATGAAATGGTGTCCATTGGCCGCGGGTTTTGTGTGTGTATAATGTGGCTTACCTATGTAGTCGGGCGTGCCCAGGATTTCACGGATATCGGCACCGTGGCTGATGTACCGGGAGATGCCGAAGTCGCAGAGTTTAACATCACAGTCTGGGAACTCGCCTGTAAGGACGAGGTTTTGCGGCTGTAACGAGATAGAAAACATTCCATGAGTTTTAAAAGACAAATAAATGTATATGTGTATGTAAAAGCTTGGGTAGATGTTTTTTGTTTGAATAAATGAGTATATGCTAGGAAAGTTATTGACGGTAAAAATACTAATAATAATAATCATGTTTTTATCGCTAATCGGAGATATAATATTTTTCTAATTTGCTTTGATTTCGATACCTACTGAACAAATAAGTTGTTAAAAATATAGCATTTATATGTAGTTGAACGATATGTTTTCTCTCTTTCGATCGCATACATTATATAGCAATGATAAAATGTTTGAGAATCGCTGGCGATTGGAAAAAGACTGGATGATCTCATGATATGCATTTTAGCAATATGACATCACGTGGCGATCGTGAGTGTGTTTGTACCTGCCTATATCTTCCTCGACAATCAAGATAATTAATAATGAAGCGAAAGAATTGCGACAAAAGTCTGCTATATAATCAGCTGAGACATCAGATATCAAAGCGTGACCTGTTTCATATATATATTAACAATATTTATCATGTTTCGCTTGTCGAGCTCTTGCCAATATTTACAGTGAAAGTTAATTTTATCATGCATATTTTATATTTTCCTTGCGTCGCTGCAAAACCTCTTTTCGTAAAATACTAATTTAACTCGTATAATATCTTATTATACATTTACATTGTTAATTAATTAATTACAAAAACAACAAAACATTAATCACCGACATTATTCGTCATCCTCCATATCAAAATATCGCAATAAATCTCTACCCAAATCCCCCCTTATCATACCAAAAACAGCCGCCCTATCTCCATATCTCACAAAGCCTCAAAGATAACCCTCGAGCACCTTTACTTCATTATCACCAGACCCACATCTATGTACTACCCCGAAAAGCTCGCGTGGCGCGCGCTTGGCCCCCCCGAGGCGTTTCCTCCTATTTTCGAACGCACGCAGGAACGCGCGCTGCATTCTGCAACTAGAAATATCTCCGCGGGCGCCGCTCGGGCCGTTGCACTTGCGCACGCGTGCAGCCGACGAATTTCACGCGACGAGGGGCCGCCTTTCGCACGCGCTTAGGTATATTATATACGGTTTATGTAATAATGAATATATATTTTGTTTGGTTAGGGAAAATATAAAAGCAGAAAAATTGTTTTGTTTATTGCTGCAAGGTTTATATAAAAAAACTTTTAGATTTTTTTATATAGGAATTTTTAGTATGAAACATTGTAATTTTTAGTTTGTCCCAGAATTACGACCAAAATACAAGCTGTAATTTTTCCACTTGCTGGATTGATTATACCGGCGTATCAAAGAACCGTTTTTTAATTACGCTTTTTGTACGCAAAACGTCGAGAGCGAGGTTAAGTGCCATTAAATTATCCGCTCTCGTCGATTTTTCTCGTGCACGAAGAGTACATAACTGTTAATCCGCCGATGGATTTTCGGGAGATACCAACACCGTTTATCACTCATTGCTCCCATTACTCGCTCTCCCATCTCACCAAAACACCAAAAAAAACTCAAAATTCGTAGGTATATACGCTCGAAAGTATGTTACCATCACAACGAGAGGGAGAAAGAGATTATTTTCAAATTAAGGCGCAGCCGCACCTGCATACACACACAGATACACTGCGGTAATTGGATCGCCGAGGTGAAAAGAATGTCTCGATTTATTAAATTAATTCGACTATACACGGCAATCCGTTTATAACGATCCGAAATCCGTTTAGCGCGAGCGAGTAAAATCTCATTTATCGAAATGAATCCAAGGCGTCATCGTCGCTTATTGTCAATGCAACGGGCACGTGCCCTCAATTTTCCCATCACCAACGATGCAAATGAAAGGGCGCTGATACTCGTGTCTTTCGATTTTGACGACCTAGTATACGCGTGTCGGGTAATTGGTTTTGACGTGTATATAACCTTTTCAGAGGCGTGAATCCTCCGAGTTTTTATATGAAAGTCGCCGCGACGCTGATGGCTACCGGAGTTGCAAGAGATTTTATATACCATTTCGAAAGTATAGCGCTGCTGCACAGTAGGAGCGGATTTATATTGACACACAAACAAAAAAATTGAGCGCGCGCGAGCAAGCTGGTAATCTCCTCGGGTATTCGAAATCTAGTTTTTTACGATCCTCGACGGGTGAAATGTGAATGCCGCGCGACTGATGGCAATAATAATATCTTGTAGCTCTTTTTTTTATGGCTGAGAATATAAGAAAAAAAAGCGGTTTCTAGAAATATTTATTTCTTTTTATTACGGCCATCGCGGTATGAGAAATCACACACGCGTGACAAAAGTGCCGAGATCGTGGACCACTTGTTCCCAAAATAATTAAAAAAAAAAAAAAAAGAAAAACCAAAACGCCGTCATAACAAAGAAACGATCCAAGATCCTCGATCTTGCACATACGCGCGTGCGACCTTCCCCGGCGCACCAAGGAAAATTAATCAATTATTATTACATACTCCTCCTCCGTATACCTCCGCGCGTATATTATTTTTAGTATGCGCTCGCGCCATAAGAGTTAAAATCCCCAAGGCTCTCCTTCGCGTTCTGTTATTTTTTTGTTCACGCCTGGCTCTCTTCCCACGCTCCTCGATTGTTCTTCCGCGCGCGCACCACACATGCAGCTAAAAGGTCGTGCGCGCAATTTCATATGAAAATTCGCGCCGCGGTAAATCCTGTTAAATAATCGATTCCATCGCGCTGTTATTATACGAGAGGCCTCCTACGGCGTTCTTTATCGCGCTGTAGAGGAAAGGATATGCGAATGTGGAACGATAAATATTGAATTTAATTGAGGCGATTCGTTGCAAGCCCTTTTAGCGCGCGGAGAGTATTATAGGAGCATTTGTTTGCCCTTTTTTTTTCTGTTCAGAGTGAAAGGAGAGAGAGAGAGATTCTATTTTCGGATGAGTTATCGGCGCTTGCCCTTCGAGGATTCTATATACGAAGAACGCGCGCGATGTTTGATCAGTGATAATAAATCGGTTCAGCCTTGAAGACGATATACAAAAAAAAATACAAACGAAAATATATATATAAAAATAACAAGTGTATCACGAGACACACCGTCTCACAAAATTATATCTCCGGTGAATTCCTCAACCACGCGCGTATATCGAGAGAGACGCGCACGTCATAAAAATTCTTTCGACTTCTCAGGAATGCTGTTAAATATTTGTTTACGACCGAAGCGGCTACATATAGTAGCGAGAGCGAAAATTTCGCCAACAGCCATCATTGTCGCGAAAACGTACAATATGAGCGATAGGACGTGGCCCCGTCTATATCTCTCACGTCGCCTTATCTTCCCTCGCGCAGCTGATACCACAGCACGACACGACGCAGTAAGCAGCGATTTTAGCGATCATACACGTACCGAAAAATCTCTCTCGATATTGATCTTACATACACTATATATACACGCGTCGCCAATATGCAAACAATCGACCGTGGAATTTTCTCTCGCCTGCACCCACACCCTTTATCGATCGAACCCGCACACAAAAGCTTTATAATATTAATTTCGCAATATGCGTTCACGGCGCGCTGAATTACGCGCTCGCGCTGTACTTTGACCGCTATCACGCTTATATCTTATCTTATCTATACATATATACATGTACGTGCGCTCGCACTGTACACGGCAGCGTGTGTGTATGTTATACCTTTATGGCGCGCAAATAGTTGCAGGTATTTGCTTAATTCGATAACGGCTGCGAGAGCCGGAGCCGATGAACGCGTATACCTTATGTATATAAGTATACTGTATATTGACGTGTAGGTGAACGGGGGGCCGGCTTTGGTCTAGAAGCGGAACAAGGTCGTGACCCGTCGTGTCCCTTTTTCTCTCTCTCTCTCGGTTAGGTGAAGGTACGCGAGTGCAATAGATTCTTACGGAGAAGGTGTGTTATGTACGGATCGTGCGGAGTGAGTCGTCGGGGGAAATGGGTTAATTAAAGAATGGGCGTGATAATTTATTGGGTTTGGAAAATTGGTGAACGTACGGCGGTGATGATAATGTTATTTGCTGCCGCGGGAGCGCATATATTTTCGAAAGCGAAATTGTTACGTTATGGTATAGCTATATATACTAAGCGATCCGTTATTCCCAAGATTATTCAGATATATTTATACGTAAGAAGCTACGGCGTTAATGGGTTCATTAGTTTTCTTTTCCGGTGCGTGGCATTTTCACTACTTATGAGCTACTAATTTTCGACAATTAAAAAAAAAAACCCAAAAAATCACATTTATATAGATGTAATTTCACATAATAAATCCTCTAAATTACACATTCCACTCACTTTCAATTAATTTAATATTAAAATTCTTTCTCCAGAAGCTACACTCGACTTTTCGAAAAAAAAACATTCCAACCAGGAAATTAATAAGCTTATATTATTGATCGATGGGAAAGCAACTCATCTTACATTATTTATCCCCCGTCGGTCGTAACATACGCGAATTTCGCTCGATCGAATATAAAAAAGAAAAAAAAAACTCCGCGCGCCGACAAACGTTTTTATACGTTGCACTAATTTATTAAGTACAAGCGCAGACGCGTACACACGTCGTTTTAATTGATTTCCATTGCCCGGGACAATTGAAAAATTATTGTTCATACGACGAGGGGAGAATGAAAAGAAACAGCCCCGCGCGTTGGCGCGATTAATCAAGAGTCGAAAGAGACGCGCATGCACCCATGCGAGATTAATCGGCGCGCCCTCGCGGAAAGCAAAGGAACCATAGGCTGCACCCGGCGTTAAGTATTAATTAAGTTAACGTTAAAGTTCATAACGTTCAATGTCGTCTGCGCGAGTGTATATATGAGGCCTTGCGCGACAACACGCGGGTGTATACCTGCAGTGTATTATAATGCACACTCGCTCGCGCCGCACGTGTACACGCAGTACATTCGTACATAGTATATATACAGCTTCACCGGTAATTGGATTGCGGCATTGCGGGTCACGTGTGTATGTAGTGTATCGCGCGACTGCATTGATTGCGCGAAAGGCGGCACACCTCGCTTTGAGGGGGAACTTATTTTTTAATGAGCGTTCGAGTGTAGGGTGCATGGAGTCTGGAAAATATTTCGAGCTTTAAAGTTTTTAAATATAAATTTATCGCGAACAAGGAGCGTTTCTTTCTTTTTATCACATAAGCGCAGCAAAATTTACCGTAAAAACGCGCTGTGACTAAAACAAAATGTACACACGCGCGCGCTGAGAGAACTGCTATCGGCGTATGTGGCTGATAAGATATTTATGTTTCGAGCATTATGTTGTTTAATTACAATTATAGCGTTACACGGCGCTGCGTCGAGCGAGTGTAAAAGTTTGTTATTGAATACGAGCGAGTGATATGTTTACTAAACAAGACGCAACCGCGACTTTATTAAATTAGCACACAGCAGCAGTTTTTTAAAAGCCAACAGCAGTGCACGTTTCTCAAATAGCACCGCAAAGTTACGCAACTATATACGCGAATCGTCAGCGTTTAAATGCCTCCCCATCGTATACTTTTTCCTCCAATTCGAGAAAAGAACCGAAAAAAACTATATATTCCTGCGACCATGCGGTACATTTCCACACGACCCTGCGATAAAGAAAGAAAAGCCTTAGCTAGCATATGTGTCTGAAAGTTGCCACAACTGCAGCAGCGAGACAGGCGCGCGAATATGCGTAGGTATTATTTAAAATAGGAAAGCGGATCGCCTTGGCTCTCGGCCTATATACAGCCTCGCGCGCTAGCTCGGTTTTCATTATACACACATACGTGTACAACGCGATCTCGCGGCTCGATGTATAATCGATAAGCCGCCAACGACATTGTCCGAGAGCCGCAACGATACGCGTGTATCCGAAATAGCGTCTGCTGTCTGGCTCCGCGTCAGGTATATATAATAGGTGTGCTCCAAATTTTGTCGCAGTAGTAGACTGCTGCGAACAATGAGTCACGATCGGTATACAGGTTCTATATAATATACCGTGCGTGGGAGACACACAGGGCGTCGATTTATCAAAATTTTATCGCCACGGGTAATCTCTCGCTGCGTCACGCGTCGATCGATATACTCTCCCACTATTATACATTTTCCTCTCTTTTGTACACGAGGGCGACACGAGTGCAGGCAGACTTGCGACGAAAGGTATATTATTTTCGTTTGATTAAACGGCGAGCGGAAAAAAAAAATTGTAATAAGCGCTGACGTCGCACAAGGAAGACGTACGCCGCGCTGATTAAATATTTGCGTGAGAATTCCTTTAAAACTTGTCACAATTGTATCGATCACGTGGCTCGATCACGTGCAAGCTCTATATATACACTGCGTATATGCTACGTGTGTTGCGAAATTCCTATACGCCGTCAATAAGTCAACCTACCCCGCTCATTAATAACAAACAACAATAATAATAATAAGCGGGAGGGAATGCAGACCCATTAAGAGTTCGATGTACTTATATATATAAGAATGAAAAGAAACAAAGAATCTGAATGTTCTTCTTACCTTAATGTCGAGGTGGGCGACGTTGAGGGAGTGTAGGAAGGCCACGCCATCGAGGATCTCCCTGAGGAGTTTGGCCACCTGCCGTTCCTCCAGTATCTCGTCCCGATCCAGCACCATCTGCAGCTCACCGCCTGGCGCACTGCAAACAAAATCACACACACATATTTATTCATACGATGCCACATAATGAAGGCATTATTGGTATTGTTTGCATTATATATACGCGCGCTTTGAAATAAATTTTCGTGAGAGTAGACAGATTGCTTCCGTATAAGTGAAGAAGAAGAAGAAGAAGCGATGGATTAGATAACGCGTGTGAATGCGCGCCTTAGTGTGTGTCTATTCGTTCCCTCTTGGCGTTTCACTCGATCTCTCGCGATTTCTAAAACCGACGGGTTATTTCCAACTGTTATGACATACAGTACAGCATTGCGCTCTCTCTCTCTGTGCATATGCATGCATCGTGCGCAACGGAACTCGGTGCTCGGGGGGGCCTTTTGTATTAACAGCGCGGGCTGCAGAGACTACGGCGGTCGGGCTATTAATTTTAACGGGAAAAGAGGCGAATGTTATCGATTTGTCAAAATTATGCGCGCCGCGGTATTTGTAGTCTCTATAATTGAAAATTAGCCCCGGGCCCGCGTAACCGTTAATGAAGGAGCGTGAGCTCCTCGTTAGTTCAACCGTACGGGAAAGATGTTAATATATCGGTACGATTGCAAGCTGGAGTGTATATATAGTGATATCTCAGATTTTTGTTTAATTAAAATTTTTTTTTTCAGGTTATAAACGCGAGCGATTAATATATATATATATACGCGCTGGAATATTATTATTACCGTTGAAAGAATGGGAGATTGATGAGCGGCCGGAAAATTCGACACCGAATAAATACATCGGGTATATTAATTCGACACCATCGTACCGCGACGTGTGTATAATATGTATAATAATAATAACGCGAGGTGATGAATTTCAAGGAACTCGCACGTATACACGCGCGCGAGCTAATTACGATAAATCATCATCGCCGCTGGCCGAAACCATCAGCGCGCGCGGCCAATCGTACCCACGAAATCTCTGGTAACGGTAAAAAGGCTCTACACAGCACTGGACTGTCGAGCGCGGCGAAAACACAAAAGGCAGAGAGAGAGAACGGAACAGTGCGCCGAGCACTTCCTCGTGTTCGAGTTTCTCTATTTGGCGGTGTTGCGTATAATAATGAGCCGGTGTCGGTATATTATAGTGTCGCGAGCGTATAAGGTTAAGACACTGCGAGTAGGCCTTGCGAGATATGGACAATTAAGTAATAAAAGTACGTGTAAGTATGAGGATTATTATTCATGCGGGTTATTATAAATGGTGTGTGAATTAGTTGGTGGAACATAAGGCGAGCGATTTTAGGCGCGAACGTGATATAGGGGGATATGAATATTGATAAGGCGCGAGTTTGAAGCGTAATCGAGGATACGTATATAGGCTTGTATGGGTGAAGTTGGGCTTCCTGGTGAGCTGCGCCGGCTAATTAGATTGCTTTCTTAGCACTGGATAAGGGCGTTAACGAGCGAGGAAATGGTTTACAAAACACGTTTTCTTCCTCAAAATACAACAATACGAGAGTAGAAAGAAGTCGTTTACATAACAACTGTCTTGAAAACTTGAATCTTTTTTCCTTTTACTATTCAACATGCGCTATTTTCATTTTTCCTTTATGATTTCTTGTATTTTTTCAACTGATTCAAATTTTATAATATAAGTAGTTTAACAATATCACTTTAATATTTAAACAATACTGTATCAATGTTGCAGTAACATGGTTTCCATACTGTATCAATACTACTCTAACCGCAATTGACTTTGAATATCATTCGCAGTATAAAACGAAAACTTTATACTCACAGCTCGAGGACGAGAACCATCTCGGTGCTGGTCTCGAAGACCTGATGAAGCGACACCAGATGCGGACAGTGGGCCGCGGCGTCCAGCACTGCGACCTCGTGAAGCGCCTCGGCGCGCAGCTCCTGGGCACGCCTGCGCTTCCTCAGGAACTTGGCGGCCCATTGTCGACCGGACGATCGTTCCCGACAGCGGCGTACCGTTGCGTATTTACCTCTGGAACAAAGAATTGAAAAAAATTAGTTATAGTTAAAGAAATTTAAATTTATGTAGTTAAATATATTAAAAGGAACCAAGTAATAAATAATGTTATATATTTCATTTGCATAGATATGTGAGAGGAAGTATAATGGGGCTAACTTTAATCTAACGAATTGAATTTTGTTTACGGAATCAAAGTACTTGATACGAGAAGAAAAGTTAATTAACATACCAAGGAAAAAGTAAATGTTAATGCGCGCAAGAAAACAAATTCCTCAAAGAAAATGTTTTTCGCCATTCTTCCTACATATTACTCAACAGACCGTCAAGTTATTTAACCGAGCGCCGCGCAAAACTATTATATTATACGTGCCCGTTGTTTATTGTACCACTGCCAAATAACCGCGCGACTACAAAAGAAACTCTCCGCTGGCAAGTTTGTCAGCACTTTGCCTTAACGACTTGGCGCCGCCGCCGTCGGAGAGTTACTCATCCTTATGTCAATCCCATCACTGTCGCCACTATAATAGCGCGTTACGGCAAATCACGCGCGCGCTTTGTATTTAATTTATTACATACACATTGACACAAGGCCTTCCTCGTTTCGCAAATAGCAGAGAGCGCCATGCCAACTTCAATAAAATCAAATTGATTAAGGTCACCTATAAAACGATAAACCTCGTAATTAAATATTTCTTAATTTAATAGGCATCGAGGCGCGCGAGATATGCGGGGCTAACTTATGAACCTTCATCCGTCTCTCATGCGTTATACATATACAGACCTCGCGCGGATACCTATACATTCTTCTTCTTCGCGATAGGCATCGGCTGCAATTTGTACGGCAATATAGAAGTTCAAATAATGGTAATTAAGCTGCAGCTCCACGGATCGTATATACATGTATAGTTCAGCCGGCCGCTATTAGCAAATAAAATATTTAGCCGCGCGCGTGTATAATTACACCTCCTCGATCATTTTTCCCCGCGCGGCCGAAGATATTCGCGTTCTATATATATACACATAGCGCCGTCGCTCGATTATCATCGTCGAATATGCTCATACATATAATACCCGCGCTCTCGCGTATATATTAATGACTCTGACAAATTAATATTCGATTCTTTCCTAGCAGAGAGAGAGAGAGAGGCCGCTAAACGCCCCGCTATTACCTCTTTGCGTGTCTCTCTCTCTCTTTCTCCCTGAGCGAGCTCGCGATCGAAATCTTAATAATATAGCGCCTGTGGCTCTCGTTTTATTGCGCGCGCACGAGAGCGAGCGCCGCGCCTGTCGGTTAATGGACGAGTTGTGCAAGCTATTTTTTTTGCAACAAACAAAAAGGAGTAATCGAGTATGTCTACGTGGTTTGTTGACTCGCCCGTCTATATGTGTATACATGCGTGTGTATATGTAAACAGACTATATATATACCCACGCGCGGGTCGTGATTTTTATCCACTCTTTCGGATATTGAAATAGATAGGACGACGCGAGCGCCGCCGTCGCTTATTAATCGCGGGATTAATATTCGCGTGCGTCATGCTTCTTCTTTTTTTGCTGTTCACCCGCGAGTTAATATAAGTACGCGTCGTAAATATTTCGCGCGATTGTCGATATAGGTTTTTGCGAGAATACATAAGAGTATAGCCGGCTTAATGGGTGTCAAGTGCGCTTTTATTGCGGCGACTGCCATTTTCGAATAGCTGGCTACATTCTAATTAGTCGCAATTTGAAAATGGAATTGCTTCTTTTTTTCTCTTTTGTATAATGGCGCGACGCATGGACACACGTAGAAACGACGGAGGCTGTTACCGAGGCTATATGCGCGCGCGGCTATAATGGCGAGAATCACTTAACGCGATCGTTTGAGAGTATAGGCTCGCAGTATCGCGTCTTAATTAACCATCACTATACGCTATAAATTTAATAATTCAATTCGAGAGAGACGTTTCTATTCCCGCGACATTTGCAAACATACGTATGCGTGCGCGTATAAAGGTGTTGAGTTGCGGTTCATTTGAATGTCCACGAGCGAATGCCTCATCGGTCTATCAAAACCAAGGTGTATTAATCATCACCATCATAAGTATTTCCCCTTTTATACCACGTACGTCTATCTTATTCCGAAAACGATAATCTTAGCAAGAAACGAACGGTCCAAATATCTGCTATCCCTTTATATACCGTGCGATTCCCACATACTGAAATTAGTATAATACCGACCATTAGTACATATATATAGTGAGATAATCATCGGCACCCGTGGCTTAATCATCGGTCTATCGCCGCGGCCGCTCCGCACGCTAAACAGACCGTTAAAACAGTCAAACGTATGTCTAATAAGCCCGCGCGAGTGTTCTATTTCCTCTCTCGCTACGCGATAACCGATCTAATGCCTATTTCATAGAAACAACGTACTTTATACCAAGATATGCCCCTCGGGATACACACCGTGTACATATATATCTAGGCTCACCCGTGGAATAATAATTCGCATCGATAATAATTCCGGATTATTGCCGCGCGCATACATCCGCGGAAAAATCTATATAAAGAGACTATAGGGCCGAAGGTTGCCGCTGCGCATTATATATATACATATTCTAAAGAGGCGAGGCTCTATATGTATGTTGCAGCTAGATCACACTTTGAAATAGCAAAGAGTCGGCAGATCGTATCAAAGGATTCGCGACGCCTTCTCGCTCGCCTCGCGTTCCGGTTTACACGGCGGCGGCCGCGCTTTACGAGCCGAGAGAGCGCGTTTGCGGTACATACAACAGCTCGCATCGCGTAAATATGCATGCGCACTGCAGCGGCAGCAGCAACAACAACGGCTTTTATTTTCTCGCGGTCCCGATTTCGTAGCCCGTATATATATATAAAAAAAAAGAAATGGTTCCGTTGTTTCGGAGTATAGCTAGCTAGCTGTATACATTTGTGCGCTGAAGAGACAGAGAGATATATAATTAAAGGCTGCAAGAGCGGGCGAGTAGTGAGTCAGGGTGTTGAAATTCGCGGTACAAGTACGGTGACGTCGGCCCGCGCGCACTGTTTTATTTTAATAACATTAAGGAGGAATTGTATAAGGTATGGCGCGCTCTATATAATCTCACGCGACCGCGCGGTAGTTCAGCGTATATATATGAAAAGTATGATTAAAATATTTGCATTCTTCGGTAAGCGAGTAATAACGATGACTGTGCGTCGTATAATATCAGCGCGTTTAACTAACCGTTTAATCGAATTCAACGAAAGGCGCGATGAAAATTTAAATTTCGCCCAATGCCGTAATACACACGCACGCGCATTATATATACGCTTTTGGCTCGCTGGCTAAACAATGTATTATGTAAAACCGTGCACAACTAGTGTGTGTGTGTGTTGTGCAGCGATTAAGATCGAGTGAACCTATTTCGGCGAGAAAAACGCGCCTAATAAGCGTACACACACCTCGTAATCTCCGCCCACGCACGGGGCTATATCACCACCTCTAAACTCTGAATATATATATATATATATATCTCGAACTGCAGAACACTGCAGCCAGCGTATAATTCCTCGAAAAGAAAGAAAAGGAAAAAAAGAATTTCACCTCTCTTACAGACAGTCTAGATTTTACCTAACGGCCGCGGCGCGGGTGAAAGCAGCGGCACCCCGCGCGCATGAGGCGCGTTACGTAAATTTCGCGCGCGCGGGCGCACGAAGAAACGAGAGAGAGAAACGGGGCCCGGGGAATATATATGCACGAGGCGAGCGAACAACGACTGGAATTCATTCGCGAGAGTGTATATATATAAGTGCAATAGCTTCCTCCTCCTCCACAGTCTACTCGGCGAATCCTTTATGGGGTTTTGCGAGCGCGCGAGCTAGCTACGGCGTTGTGTATATATTCAATCTCGATCACGATCGAATATCTAACGACGCGAACAAGTTCATGATTTTCCCACGAAAAGAGCCCCGTCTCTCTCTGTCTTTGTGTGTTGTTGTTGTATATACGTGGGTGTGAGTGTGACTTTGAGGATGGCGACGAGAGTGTGGGTGCATGCGCGGATTTTTCTCTCGTCTCGAGGTACAGAGAGACGGTTTAATTATAGAGTGAGAGGGTCGCGATCGCGACATTGATGGTTATCGATAGCCGCAGTCCCTCGCGCGCAATTATAATTTTAATTGTGTATGTGTCTGTCTGTGTGGCGATGTATAATAAGGCGCAAGCGCGACATCGCCGCGACGGCGGTGGCAATAATTTATTCAGTGATTTCCGTAATAATGAAATATTGTAATGTTGTGCGCGTCGCGCGTTACAAGCTTTATGGGTATATTAAACGGGTTTGTTTTACATCGAGAGTTTGATCAATGTGATCCGCGTTCGCGACGTAGATATATTAAAAAAAAGGGCTTTAATACTCTCCCTGTGTGCGTATACACGTTAATAATGCGAGGCATCGGAAAAAAAACGTTGTTTATGTATATACGCGCGCGTTGTGTGTCTCGCGACAAATTTATTATACCGCCGTCGCACTTTATATACATATTATACGAATATATTAATAATAATAATAATAATAAGAATGATGAAGCAGGATTTTGAAAGGATCACCACTACCGCGCGCTTTTGCAACTCTATAACACTTCAAAATCTGTTTTTACCATCTTCGTTTGTGTGTGTGTAACATCGGTAGTATATCTAGGTCACGGATTTATTAGTATACCAACGCATTATACGCATACACAACGACGGGTCGAAAATTTATTTCAAAAGTGTCAACTCACTCGCGCGGCCCGCCACGTCAGATTGATAAATCTTTTTATCTTGCGTCATCGGTGAGTGCGCGCATTATACACTTCAATTCTCGCCCGAAGATTAGATGATTCGCGGCGATATGCAGGCACAGGTCCAAAGGTGAGAACCGCTTTTAGTAATTATATATACGTTGCTCATACGGAATTGGGAAGGTCAGTAGTGTGAGTGTGTTTGTGTTGGATGATAAAGGCATCCGTTATTAAACTATACGAGCTATCATTACGGTGCCCGGGATATATATATGTGGGTCAATGCCAAGTGCCAAAAAATATATACTTTCAAATTAAAAAAAAAGAGAAGAATCGAAATCAAACAACGGCTATCTTTTGTAGTAACCTCGTGGGTGTAAGTGTATCTAGGCCTTCCTGCGCGCGGTTCTGTTTATCAAAACACTCTGAAAAAGAGACAAACAGGAACACGACAGTTCGATTATCCCGGACAAAGCAGCAGCAGCGACCTTTCTCATATATATACACGTCCTATAAATAAACGTACCTCTCGCGGGCTGCAGGAATATCCCCCGCGACGCGCACATATACCATGCGCGAAAATAATTCCATCCCGTGCGTACATAAATCAGATCGAAATATATAAACATTCTCGCACTCTCTTTCTCTCCTATACCCGCTCTCGACAACTCATCGGCCAGCAATTCTTTTTGTGCTACTGTAAGTAGCAGCAGCTGTGACCAGTTCTCTCTCCGTCGCGCGGGAAAAGGAAAATAGATCGGCTTTCGCACTCAACTCGGTGTGTGTGTGCTAAGGACACGCGCGCTCTATTCCGGGAAGCTCTCCCGTTAGCACTACATGGGACTATACGGGAATGGAATGCCTTTCGCACCGCGACGAGTCGAGGTGTATAAGTATGTAAGAATGTATCTTTGTGCGCGCGGAGAGGTATGTGTATGTATCGGAGAAAGAAGTCGGGCGAAATGACGTGGGCTCTTTCATAAGAGCCACGTACGTATGTATATATACGAGCGAGAGACAAGACTCCGAATTTACGGACGCGGATGTGAGCGGCGATCGTGGGTGTATATATAATATAACAGAGTGGGGGTTTGTTTCTGGAACGATGATAAACTCCGGAATTCCGGTCCTTCCCTTTTTTTTCTCCTTTATCTATCTTCTCTGCGCGTATTATATGTCGCGCGCGATTACGAAATTCGCGCGGGGCTTTGTGCGTGGAATTCCAGTTTTAGAAAAAGACAGAGCGCGGGGTTACGCAATTACGCGGGGCGTATATAAAAGTCAAGAGTAAGGACACGTACAAGTCGTCCTTTTTTAGAAACACGAGTATACAAGTATATACGTATACCGGAGTAATAACAATAACGACCGTAAACGCGATCATTGTCATATAATCCGAGCTCGCAATTAAGTAACACACGCGCATGCGTGACGCAAGCGATATAACGATTTAGTTTGCAGTGTATATATATAGGTATAATACATACAGCAAAGTAGAACATAAGCACGCTATCAATTAAAGCTTCGTGCGTGCCTATATATCCGCGCGTTAATCATAACCATCAACGGCAGACAGTTGACGATCCATCCGAGATCCATATACCTTCGCCTCGCCCTTATATATACAACGACCCAGCGATAAAATTCCGGCCCGCGCGCGCGGCCGTAATATCGCGGTCACGACTGTCGTAGTCTCTCCCTTCAACGCGCGCGACGCACACGCGGCGATAAATTATTACCACCACCGAGTGAATTCCTCTGCTGCGAGCCCGTCGAGCGACCCATAAAACTATTTTACAGGAATTCCGTCGCGCTCGCGGTCACTTTTATATTACAGCTCGCAAAAAACGGACGCACGCACGAAATTTTCCTCTGTCGTTGTTGTCTTCGATTATTCTCGAACAAAGATCTTAACGGTCATCGCGCGCGCGCGCAATTTGAATAAGAACAAAGAAATCGATCGAACAGCAGTGCGTCTCCGGTAATGCGCGTAGAATTTTAATTCCGTATAGCGTATGTGTTGGAGTACTTTCATCTCCTTCTCTTTCTTATTCTCGAACAAAAATAATATGATTCATTCCAAACGCGGCACGCTTGCGTTGTATGCCGGCTGAATTTCGTTTGTCGTGCAGCGGAGGAAGAGGGAATATATAAAAGGCCCCTTCACGTGTATAATACACTCACCCACGGAATATCAAAACTACGAAAATCAATTTCGACGGGAAAAGCACACCAGAAGAGAGTATATAATGATGCAAGAATCTGGAAACGTAAACGTGCACGAACGTTATAACGAGGTATATACGTGACAAGGTATATATAATGCGCTCCGCGAGTCGACGAAAATTTGCTTACAAATTGCGCTCGACGTGCATATAAACATTTATTTATATACACAATATCCAGCGGCTGTATATTTGTACACTGCAAGTGTAAGGAGAAGGAAAACAATGACGCGCGCGATATTTCATTCATCAAAAGCGCGCGCTATGTGTATATATAAATACAGCACGCGAAGTGTAGCAAAAGTGCACTGCACATACGATACACTTCCATTGACATCGGTGACATATACGATCAATCTTGGCTATCTCGTCGCCAGAAATAAATCCGCCGCAACAAACACGTGTCTCTCACGGACGGAAGACAATCAAAGCGGCTGCACCGCCGCGCGCTCATGCTATATATATAAGAAAAAGGAAAACCAGTATATAGCAGTATCTCCGCGGTGGTATCTTTCCCTCTACGGATTAAGTCACTTCCTTTGTTCGTTCCCTACTCGCTCCTGGGGCCCACAGCAGGGCTGTTAAGAAAGATAAGGAATGAAATACGAGAACATCGCTGTCCCCTCGTTCCGTCTCTACAACGTGTCAGTCAACCTTGAACGCGCCGCGCTGCCTTCCTTTCGCACGCGATATATACGCTATTTTGTCACGCGCGAATTTCGAATTCACGACGGTTCTCCGCTACCACTCCTGCTGCTGCTACTACGGGAGTTTAACGCACCTTTATAACGCCCAAGGTCACGAACGAGAGAGAGCGAGAGAAAAAAACGAAGCGAAGGCGAAGAAGAAGAAGAAGGCGGCGGTGCGGCTACAGAGTAATGCGGCATAATTGCCGCATCACCCCCGTCGCGGTATGAGGTTAGACCCCCGCGCGCATCCGGCGCACCTGTGTGTGTATATGTATATATATACGTGAGAAAAGAGAGGCGCGGGCGTAGGTATATATATTCCTCGTCGTCGTGAACCGTCGTGCTGAGCGGAAAAAGGAGTACACACGTATACACAGCAGGAGCGAGAGAAGCGAAGGAAAAAGAGGAGAGAGAGAGGGGGAGAGAAGAACAAATGCCTGGCATTCAAGTGCAAATAGTTTCGGTGTTTGCATTGTGCTATGCCCTCCTCTAGAGCTTCTAATTGCGAAGCAGCTATATACCCTCCTCGTCGTCCTCTTGTTCTTCTTCCGAGAGTGCAAAACTCATTCCGCGCCGTCTGGTCCGAGAGAGAGAGAGATAAGAGCGGAAGAGCGCGAGCCTCGCTAATAAAGTCCGAGGGTCGCCGCTATCGTACAAAAGAAACGCGCAAGGGAAGTATAGAAGAAGAAGAAGAAGTAAAGGGAATTATTATGATCATTACTAGGGGGACTAATTCGACGCTCGAGGGCCTTTTTACGGCCGATTGTGTCGCGTCGGCATCGTTGTTGTTTATTTGCCGTATCGGCGAGAGAGCGTATTGTCTCTCTGGGCAGCACCAGGGTACGTTGAACCGCAGAATGTACCGTTTTTCTAGTTTAGAAAACGCGCGAGTGTATTACAGAAAACGCGTATATATCGCCGTGGCGGAGATAAGGCGCGCGCACTGTTGTGTAAAAGGATACGCAAAGTGTTTACGAACGGCTGCGCGCGCAGGATGCACGATTATCTCAGTGGAGCAAAGATACGGCGTTATCGGTGTGAGGGAAAAGGAGCCGCGTACTAACATACATTTATCATTATTATCATTGTTGTTGTTTCTTCAAAACATAACTTCGGCGAAGCCATACTCGACGGTCCGATTCTCACAGAGAGAATAATCCCCTTCTTCCCGTGATATGCATATGTCTTTGTTCCCGCCCCCTCGGGCCACATGCAAATACCACTCGCGCGTCAAGTGGCTCTAAATACGAGGAACGGCCGCGCGTCGCCGCTGCGCTTCTTCTTCATCTTCTTCCCACGTGAATCACCGCACCGCGCGACACGTAACACACATCATGCACACATCACGCGACGTCGTCGTCTCTGCGTGACCTGGTGATGCTTGCGAGCTGAGAGTAGTACTAGTCTCGGTCAGGTCGTTTTCTCCTCGTCTATGCATGAGATGAGTCCTCTCTTTCTCCTTAGGAGATATGGCTGCGAGGGAATTCCGCGAGCGCGCGCGTGCAGTTTGCTGATTGGTTCTAAGGGGATATTTTTTCGGAGATGATGTCGTGAGAATCGCCGAGTTATTAGGTTCCGATGAGGACCGAGCCATGCACGGTTGTCGTATTGTAACAACGTTGTTGAAGGGTTGAAACAACGCTACAACAATACTTATTATTTTATATAACGCATTGAATCACGCGGCGCGATGTGTCACTCTATACTATACGGTTGTTTTTTTATATGGCGTGCGATAACGTTTCTTTATCAGCACTCGACGTGCACGCGCGTCCGTCCATCTGTCTGGCTGTCAGCCTTTATAGACGTACATATACGCCCGTGGGTCACACAAGACACTATATAGCCAAGGGGAAAATTGCTCGCCTCCGACAATACCGTTCTATCCGTCGTGTCGCGCAGCCGGATTTTGTTCACAGTAACAACGCGAGGGTGTATGTATCGGTTCGCGGCGCGCGGTGTAATAATAACGGTAGAGGCAATTAGGAGAAAGATCACCTTTTTTCGTCTTTCTTTCTTCTTTTCTTCACGCGTCATCGAGCACCGTTCGGCAGCACATTTTTCAACTATCACGCGCCTGCGCGGCCTTTAATTGCGCGATTGAGTAAGAGTGATGTCACGGGAATTACACGTTAGAAAAGAGAGATATCGGTTACAACAATGCGTAGATATATGTGAGTCACGTATATATGTGTATGTGTAGAGTGTATATAGCGGCGGTAGCGAACGGTAGTTCATTTTTTAATTGACTCTTATCGAGTAGAATAGGTATATACAATACCGTTGTTTTTTGCCCCCGTCCAAGGACTCGCCGCGGAGTTCGGATTTCGAGGAGGAAGGCACAGTAGCTCTTTTTTCACTTCATCGGAGAAGTGTAGTATATAGAAGAGGCTATACTATATGGCTGCCGGCTGTTTTCATAACGATTTCTCGGATTGCAACAACAGAGGTGGTGTAGAGTGTTATACGGCGATATAAGAAGCAAATTGAAAAATTTTGATTAATTAAAGTAGTATAGTGTGTGGTAGCAACGAAGGCTGTACCGCAATGATGGATCGTTTTCGGGGGGCCCTGTATAATTGTCCGTGTCGAATTTACGAGACTACGGTATAATATAATAATAATCGCGTTATCGGGTGATTTTTGTATTACTGAGGATTATCGTCGCCTATATATGCAATTTATCATAATTTAGACGCGTCGTTTTAAAGGTTAAATGAAAATCTATATAGCGTATAATATATAATTGATGCAATTCAGCGATAATTCTTTATCCTCGTTATAATATATGACAGTGCAATAAATTTCGCTGATCAACAACATCAATAAAAGAAACACGCATTTCCGATAAACAAGGAAGAGTTGTATTGTTTATACATCGTTTATATATACGAGTGAAATTCGTCCAGAATTCTCCGAACCCGCAGCTCCACCGCGGTTACATATACCCAGCACTACACACGCCTGAATAACGGAGGAGATAAAGTCACGAAATAAAAGGGAACTCTCCTTCGTCGTAATCATGGGAACCCTACATATATACACACTACCGAAGAGAATACAAGGAAGCGTTTGTACATCCAGGCACACCGAAACAAAGCCGGCCTTCGCGAGAAAGCGAAGCGCCAACGTAATTTTAGAAATTTTCGGCTCTTACACACACGCGTCATCACGTTTCCTGGTACAACCCACCCTTCCTCCATTCACACACAAAAGGGCTTTTACACACACACACATCTACATACAAGCTCACATCATTTCCATTCCCACACGATCGTTCTCTATAGTGTAGAAAAGCCATTTTTCCCCCCCAGATGCTTATCCTTTAACACACACTCTCCTACACGGCTGATACTCTGCCCCCTTCGAAAGGTGGCCCAAATATAATCCCGAAGCCTCGCTCCGCGTACACGTATATATATACACACGCCTGCAGGCTCTTTGTGCGGAGAGAGAAGGCGCGTTCGAGAGCGAGAGGAAGAGATCTCGCTGGACCCACTTTTCCGCGTGGCCTACATTAATGACCACGTGAGTGTGTGTGCGTGATGCAGTCGGACGGCGGACGAACGAACGGTTTTACGATCGAGAGCCTCTCGATCTTGTATATATGTATTTCGGAAGAGAAGCGAGAGATGGATGATGATGCTGGATGTTCACACGTCCTTTGGTATACCAAGGGTCAGTCTGATTAATCGGAGATGTGTGGGACAGATCGAGATATGAGTGTAGCTCCGTTTTTTTTTATAGTCGTATATTGTTGCGGGATGGGGAATTTTTGGGCACGCTGGGGTTTAGAAAGTTTTTTGGCTCGCGATCCAGTGGTTTTCGAATTTATCTATATATAAGTATATCTATACTGTAGTTTTCTCTTGGTCTCGTAAATCTCGCGCGAGTTTATAGTGCATTTTCCATACAACTACACGAGAGAGATTTCGAAAATGAAAGAAAAGAAGAAAAAAACAATTTTTAAAGCTATAATATGCAGTTGGACACATATAAGACACGGTTCGTTCGCGGAACGCCATATCGCTAAGCAATCACACATAACGAAGAATTCGCAAAACCAATAACCTTAGCCTCAAAGAGCTCGCATATAGTCTATATAAATACAGTTAGATGGGCATCGACACACGTGTCAATGAGTCTATTTAAAGAAAAACATTTGCCCTCACCTCGTCCCTCCCTCTTCTTCTCATACATATCAAAAGGAGCTCCACTCTCGTCTCAGAGCGACACGCACGTGCGAAAGACCGCTCGTATGCACATATAACGCTCTGCGCGCGCGTTATACGATTCTATTTCTTGAATGGCAAGCTCGCGCTCCCGGTATTTACGTCTAAATCGTTTGTTTAGACTGGCTGAGCTCGCGCGCACGCCTGAGAAAGAGGCTGATGCCGCTGCAGCGGTGCAGACGGAAGAAAATGGAGAGAAAAGAGAGAGGCGACTCTCGGTGACTTGAATGCCGGGACGTACGTACGTGTATGTGATGTGTGTGTGTGTACGAGGAGGTAAGTTTCTCGCGCCATTTTGCGCGCTTGCAGGAGGGAGAGAGGAATCCGCATAGTGGCATCGCAGGCTGCAGAGGCTCTTGAGAGAGCGCGGTTGGAATATTTTTCCGGGCGCGAAAGGTCAAGCGCGCGCGTAATAGCTGTGTCTGTTGGAAGAGAGAGAGAGATGAGATCGAGATGCAACGTCGTCGTGTCATTGCGGTGGTGGAGGAATGCATTGTTGCATTCGATTGGCCGCGCGACGAGAGGAGGGTTTGGAGGTCAGGGATGGCGCATTGTTACGTTCGTGGATGCAGTTCGTTTCGGAGCGGAAATGAAAAGCCGAAACTTTCTACGTTCACACGACCTTCGCTCGTCCACGGTGGGTGCGTCTAATCGACAATTTTATCACGCTCGTGTGCAGGAAAAAAACACCAGGCGCGCGTATAGCAACAGCAGGCGCGATAGAGAGGGAGAAAAATCGCTCGCGCAGTAAGTAAGAGAGCAAAGTGAAATTTGAAATCCGAGCCAAGAAACTCGATCATCGCACGGAACGCGCGCGCGCGCTCTCGTATTATTCATCTGGCATCCTTCGCATGCGCATACAGCAGCGGTACTCAAGGTCGATTTTTGCACGCGCGCCATGTCGGAGAGACGAAAAATTTAACGCGCGTTGAAAATTCGTTTGTGAGATTTTACGAGCGCCGAGAGGGTGATTGCGACGTTTACGGGGATAGGTTAATCGAAGGAGAAACTTTAAACGCGAACGAGCGAGCGAGCCTTAAATGCCGCGCTAAGTAAGTGAACTGGAGTGCGCGCAGTGGGAATATAGGTATATCGACGGAGACGAGGATTATATTTTCACCGGAAAAATTTAGAGAGTGTCGTCGTTCCGCGTATGTATATATATAGTCGCGTAATAAAAATGTTACGGGTCGGCGATGAAGTTTAGATGATGGTTTTTGGCCGGCCCTATTACGTGGTGGAATATATTCCAAGTATTAGGTTCGTATTAGAGAGAAAATGGTTCGAAAGTTTTTTTGCGCAATAACCGAAAAATTCGACGAACGAATGTAACAAGCGTGTTATACACCGGATATATAATTTTTCATTATAACCGCGCACTATGCGATAAATGATTTGTATGTATACCTTGTAGAAAGTGCAATTACATCTCTCTCTCTCTCGTCGTCATAAAGCGCGAGCATTTGATATAAAGAATTTTCTTTATGCTCTCGGAACTTGGTTATTTGCTCGTATGTCGTTAAATCAAAGACCGCACTTACTTATAAGCCACTGTGCTGCAATTTAACGAAAATTTAGTGCCAATGAAAAATCGTCGTTTTCCGAAAGCCCGTAATTTACGCGTTATCTTATCAAGCCGTTACTATACTTTTATTCAATTTTACGCCCATTTCATACAGTCCGCAACCATTACCACTTGTATCGATCTTTTTGCAACTACATATAAGTATACGCGATCACGCCCATATTACCGATCTATTATATCCGAATATCGCAAGCGTGTGACTTCCCCACAGCCGCATGTAACGGGAAACCAGAGCAAAGCTCACCACATATATACACATATTATACTATAGTCATGAAAATTCTCTCCCTGCACGCATAAATGGCTTCCAAAGTTTCACTTTAGAAACGGAATGCGCGCAATTAGGCTACGCGGTATAATCTCTCGATAACTTTGTCATTATCATGAGCCGACAAAAAGCCCAACATTCGAACAATGCCTCGCAGCTGACAACAACGAAACCCTCCCAAGACGACGACGATGCATCTCTCTCTCACGCGCGAGAGAGTAAAAAAAAGTCGTCGCAGCAGCGAACCACCTTGAGAGGCTTGCACTCACTCACACACTGCGCCGAGGGATTCCTCTCGAAAAAAGAAGAAGCTGCGGCGAGAATGAGCCCGAGCCGCATGGTACTCGGCTCGCCTCGTTTGCAGAAAATATGGGATGAGGACCCAGAGACCTGGATAGAGTCCCTCCTTCTCCTCCTGCCGACGACACGGGCCAGAGTAACGGTCCGCGCGGATGAAGGTTGCCGAGAGAGAGAGCCTTCGGGCGCGTATATCTCACGCTCACGTGTGTGTCTGTGTAATCCGCTCTCTCGGATAAAAGAGCCGAGAAACTACGAGAGAGAGAGAGGTGGGATACTTTATTAGGAGCGAATTTCAATTTGCGAGCGTGTATGTCTGTGTGTGGGGCAACGGACAGCGCGGTCGATAGACATACCGGCGCGGCGGCGGGTATTTAAAAGGATAGTATACTTATGTGAGTGAGTGTGTAGGGAAGATAGCGGCGGTGTCGGGATGCTTTTAAATGTCGAGAGTAGATTTTTTTTTGGAAAGGGGAGAGAGAGAGAGAGACAGGATGATGGTATCGGGAGTTAAGTTTTTTGGGCGGTCGGATGAAGCTGGTCTTTGTCATATGCGGGGTTTTGTAGGGTTCTTTGGATTCTTTCGAGATGAATGAGGATTTGTGCATATTAAGATGTATATATTCGTGTTAGAGATTATTATGTATAGCTGTGAGCGGTTTGTAGTGTTTATAATTAATGCATTATGCGAAAAATGTTAGGACGAGATAAGGGTAGCACATGTACAAACATTTCTCGTGAGTATTATAATTAATCATATAATTAATATTTTCATTGTGAACGCATTGGATTTACCGGTTAATCCGACCGAATACCCAAATAAAAAGAAGAAAAAACACGTAATTATTACCGCTACTTTGCCAACCCCTAATTCCTCTTGATTTCTTCAAAAAGACGCGCGCGCACGCACGCTGATTAAAATGCCCGCAGCGGCGCGCTGCATGAGTTTCGCCAAAATATTTCTCATATCCTCGTGTCGTAAAGCACTCGGCGCTGCACACGCTATACCGTAATTTACCGTAATTTAGGATATTCGCAGACCCACACACGTCCCATTCATAACTCGCTGTGAAAGAAGGGCGGCGGGCGGCGGCTGCTGAAAAAGGAGAAAATACATGCACACATGGCCGCGCCGTGGCGTCTCTCCCAGCTTTATATATATGTATATATTTCGAGTACGGCGTGCCGAGTTATTTCGGCCGCGCGTGACTCAGGGCTTTATAATGCCTGAAATATTATTATTATTATTACAGCCGCGCGAAATTATTTCGAGCGCGCCGCGGAATTCCTCCGACAGACGACGCGCCTTAACCTCGCGCAAAGTTTTCTCCGAAAGGTTACTCGGCGCCGCGCCAAGTTATGCGCCGTTGCAGATAAAAAAAAACGACGCGAGCGACATCCTGTGTACTGCACTTATCAATGAGCGACGGGAATAGCGCGGGCGGTTGCGTGACTAATATCCCAGCTGCATGGTTATATACATACACGGAGACTGCATTCTTTAAAAGTATGTAAGTGAATATGTTAGAAAGGAGGGGAGGGAGGGATCGGTCAGGTGCAAATGGACTAACCAACTCGTCGTTAACGCGATTAACATGCGCGTGTACACGTAGCCAGCTGCGCACGAGCGCTCGAACAAAAGGAATTAACGAGAATCGGGTGGAAACTAATAGCTCCGGAATGCGCGGCGCAGTCAATTAGCGCTTATTTATAGACGTGTCCCGTAGACACTGCATACACGAAAAACGTATAGTATATAGGTACAGTTCGGAGAAAAGCGCAGAGAGATAGCGCAAAATTTGTCACACACGTGCGCCTATATCTTTGTCGGTAAGAGAAGCGATGACTCTAATTGACTCGCGCTGTAATCCTTAATTCCCTGCTAAAAATAAACGCGAGTTTGAGGAACTCGGTGCAGTGCAGTGATACACACGTGCCGATCGGCACACCGAGCGTTTCAGGAAATCCTCTTTTAGCCGTGGTAATAGCCGCTGACGTTATGGCATTTTAGGATCGCTATAGCCCCGAACAACTTTATTATTCGTCGAAATAAAAAAAAAAGAACTGCAGCGGTGCTGATAGATTTATGCAAGTTTATATACCCGTAAACCGGCGCGATCGCGTAGTAAAAGTAGAAATATATACATCGGAATTCTTATTACATCCGTAATGCTAATAACGGCCATTAAATGTTTCGCAAACATTAATATACATTCTCTGTTCTCCATATACATTTCGGAACCTCGAATATATCCTCGAATATCTCAGAGACTGACTCCAGCCACGTTTACTATATACCTTCCCAACCGTCAGTCTCGAACCGCTGCACCCACACCTTCACGACAAAAGCGACGACGCGACCGAGAAAAAGGTCGCTCGCGACCGTTGCCCAGCAGTAGCGACTTGTATATATATATATACCTGCGCGCTGTATGCCGCGCTCCGCTAACTAACGCTCGATCTTTTCGAGCGCGAAATTCCAGAGGGCTTAGTCACTCTCTTTCTTTCTCTCTCTCTCTCTCACGGTCTCCCATAGGACAGGTTGGCCGCGCTCAAGAGAATTCCGAGTGCAAGGAACGCGCGCGCGTTGGCGCACATGCGTATAGCGACAAAAATAGACACTTTGCCCCCGCGACGTGTATATATATATATTATAAGCGTATGCGCTACTGTACTCTGCGCTCGCATGGCATGAGGCATTTAATATCCGCGACGTGAAAAGGTATATATAGGGGTTACAAGAGCGATCGGGTTTCGTAATTTTACGGTGGCGATTGGAATATATATATCGCGCGGACCGATATGTCATTGACTTTGGAGAAATTGCTCTTTGTAATAGGATTTGCACGCGGAACTTTATAGTACGGCGATAGTTACGATAATGCGCGTAAGTGGATAGGAGAGAGAGGTTTCGTTGACCCCTTCGGCACACGCTAGAACGAGATCCCTCTCTCCCCCTCTTTGTAATTTTAATATGTTTGAAATGCAAATGATATTGCCCAACGACACCGCGCGATGTGAATAAAACGCCGCGCTGAATAAACTTCCTTACCCTTCCGTTCTCGTATGATGAATCATACCGATTTTTCCACCTTTTGGGAAGAAAAAAAAACATACGCACGCGCACTTCTGGTTTTGAAATTTGAGTCTTGCGTGTGTACATATACCGTAGAGTAGTGACTAAGGAAGTCAACGACCACCGGGCTTGACATCTTTATCCGGGGAACTGTGCTGGTGTGTACTAAGCCGGCCGCACCGGCAGACGCAACAAAGCGACTACCTATATGTATAATAAAGTGTGTCGTAACCATACCGCGATTGCCGCTTACTCGGTAAATAAACATCGTGCGCTATATACAGCGAACAAAACGTCTGAATCAGTGTATTACTGTATTATGTGTATACGTACTTACCAACTGGACACACGTTCGAGAGAGATATAAATGCGCGGGTTGGATTGGGAAACTGGTGTTAAAAGGGGAGAGGGTTGGAGTGAAATCTCTTTGTGATGCGTATACAACTCACCTGCAACATAAAGAGAAGAATAGCAATTAGATGATGAGTGTATATGGCCAATTATGAAACGAGGTATATATATTATATGTATAACAAAGAATTAAAGAGTGTAGAGGTATAGAGTATATATCGGCGCGGACAACGATCTTATATATATAGGTCATCGTAAAAAAAAAGGTTCGAGATGCGCCCATCAGATAAAACCGATCGGCGGCGTCCTTGTATATAAACGCAGAGCTCGTCCATCTCCGCGCGAAACAATTCGAGGCATCCCAACAACGACGTTATCAGCCGCGGGCATTTATTAAGGTCGTTAACTGGTTCGAACATATATCGTACGTTCGAGTGACCCCGAATACCTATATGTGTGCTGCTTATCAGCCGCTGATGACTGACGAATAACGGCCCCGAAAAAAAACCAGAGATATATACACGCGTCACCGGAAGCGTATATATCGCGGAATTTCGCACGTTTTTCCTCGGGTTACATTAGGATACACACACAGACGTTGTATATTTGCAGTGGAGGCCGCCGCTGCCGCGTGGTATGCGAAATTTCTAGAAAGTGGCGGCCGCTCTGGCACAGTTTTCGTGATTTATTTCGCAAAGCGAACGCGAGTGCACATAACGAGACTTATGTAAGATAATTAAGGCGCGAGGGGTTTAATTAATTTTCCTTCCTTTTCTGTGTATATATATAATACGAGGGGAGAAAAAGTCTCGTCTTCGGTTGAGTATACATAGGCGTAGGTTATAATCGAGATAGATAAGGAGAACGGAGTTTGCGCGGTTATTCGGCCGCTATATAGCAGTCCATTAAGATTTCGTTGATCGCGAGCTAATTAATTTGTATATATAGCGGTCCAGGAACACTTACATACTCGTCGTTTTGCGACTTCGCTATCTCTCGGTATAGTACAAAGATAATTGCGTGATCATATAAACGTATGAACTCCCGCACGAATTCAATTATAACCGCTTCCTCCCTCCAAATCCAATCCCGCCCAAGACACCGACGAAAAAAGAGAAGCCTTCAATTAACATCTCCCCGACGATACAGTTGCGTAAAAAAAGGGACACCGCGTGAGAGTTGTCATTGAGAGATCTCAGGCTTCATTTACATTACATTACAGACCGAAAATCTATATATATATATAATAGACTACTTTATTATCTCATACCGCATCTAGACCAGACCGTAAGTTTTTTTCATTTCAAGCACGCGCACCACACAGTCGAAGAAAAAAAAACCACCGAATCACTCTCGCCTGACGTAATATATATACACCAGGCGGCGATCGCACCGTTGACGATGAGAACCAAACGGCCGCGAGGTGTCTACCACCGCCGACGACGACGATGATGACAATCTCATCGCGTTGCGCGGGGATTCGCGGCCGTCCTTCTCCATCCGGCTGCACGTTAGTCATCTATAAAGCGCGGCGGCGGCGCTGGCGCAAAACGCTCACAGCTCTCGCATGTGTGTATGTGCACGCGAGCGCGCTGATGGTGATGACTAACGCTCGAGGAATTCCTCTCTCGTATATAACACGTGAGTGTGGGTATATAAAGGCCGTGGAGGCTCCCTCTAGCCGGCTCGAAAAAGCCAACGGACTTTTAAGCGCTGCTGCTGCTGCATGCGCACACGTGAATAAAGTGAAGAGAGACGCGGCGGTCTCCTTATCTTCGCACGCCGCGGGATTGACACGCGCGCGTGTGTATGTGTATATTATAGGAAAATTTATTGGTAAAAGTTGGATATATATATAGGAAGTTTCTAAAGATTTTCCTTTTTGCATTGTACGTTTGTTCGTTCATCTATATGCGTATGTATACACTTATGCCGAAAGTCAGAGAGATGTCGGAGCGAGCTGCGATTGATTTGAGAAGATAAGGGAGAGAGAGGAGCGGCGAATAATGTTAATCAGATTACGTTAAGTGACTGGACAATGTGCTTGTGCGATATTCCGAATTTAACTTTTGAAATATAAGAGAGAGAGAGAAAAAAAACCGGAATGAGAAACAAAAATGGGTCATCATGACGTAATTCCGAGCGAGGGCAGTTGATTGCTTTGAAATATTGTGAAAAAGCTTTTTTTTGCGGTTGAAGAGAACAGGATATTTAACGGTCAGCGCTGGCCGATCGGTCGGTTGACGACACGACAAAGCCGATTTTATATCGTCGCGTCGTATCCGCTAATATATATACTCTGGTACGAAAATTGTATTGCCAAATTATTAATTAGTCGACAATATTGTTTCACTTCTACACTATATATATACACATATAGCTATGCTAAAAATAGCCTTAAAGGAACTGAAAATTTAGAACGCACCATCAGACAATGTTATCTACTCCCTCGTAAATTTAATTAACCCGCGCGCGGCGCAACAATATAACCAACGAACTTCTCTTCCATTGATTATAAAGCGCCGCGTACAGCAACAAAGTATACAATTTTCAACAATAATTTCGTTCTCACTGCGCAAACTATCTCTCCCTCTCTCCCCCGATTTTTTCCTTACACACTCGCGCGCGCGCCTCGTTCCCGCGATCACTTTCTCGATGCTCGCGGAAATCGCGCTAGCGCAGATGGGAACGCGATTATAGTCGCCCCGTTAATTGAGATAAGCCTCCCCGCGCGTGTATATGTATGTGCTAATCGGCGGGAACGTCCCGTGGATTTTTCCGCGCGCTATAAGTAAGCTCGCTCGTTTCCGCTTTTCCGTTCTTACAAGTTTCTCGAAATATATACGCGCGCGCGCGCGCGAGGATTAATCACGCCGAGGAATCTTTCACGGCGGCGCGTCATTATCGAACTCGTTCATTACGCGCACGCGTAACGTTTATGTGTACGTGTATTTAGGCTTGTCATTATGCGTGTATATAGGTATACACGTTCACGTGTGTAATTGCCTTGGAAAACGGGCTTTCCCGCCGATATAGACAACAACGACAACGACGTGTGTGTGTGTATACTCGCTCTCGCCTATACCTAATTGTTCGCCACGCAGCTATAACGTACATTATCGCGAAAATCTGTCTATTTTCTCCCTGGGAGAGTGAGAGAGGCGAACGATCGCATTACACGGAACTTTTTATTAATAACCATACCTACTAGCGGCGAATAGAGCGTGACGCCGCCGCGTAATTGCCTTGCTCGCACATTGTTTGCTTATACAAACCGCACGCGGCGGAAAGAAAAAATCGTGAAAAATTATCCACAGCCCGGGAGTATACATGCGGCAGTTACTTACGTATGCATGGCGTGCGTTTTGTCTCGCGCGCATCTTCTTTTTTCTTTCTGTAGCGAGACGTCGCGATCTTCATATAACTGCGCAGATATATCTGAATTAAATATTAATGAGAGGATGGATAGACTCATCACTCTTATCCCTTGAACAGTCGGCTCTCGAAAAAACAATGAATAAGTAATAGCAAGAACGCCATACACACACACACGTCGCATTTAAATAAGAATGTTAATAAATTCCATTTCGTAAAATTTATACGTACGCTTCTTTGTTACCCGCGCACGCGTTCATATACGACTATTGCGTCGTACTTATACAAGTGATGGGTCCAGAGAGCGACGAAACATTTAAACTCGCGGCGGCGGCGGCTTCATCATCGGGAAGCCGCCATACAACGGACAAAGCGAAATAAAGAAATTCGTCCCTATCTATCTCTCTCTCAGCTCCGAACATCGCGCTGCTGCTGCATTGAAAAGCAAACAAGGGAATCGCGTCGGGCGCCGGCGCGCCGCGACTATTCGACTCTCTCTCTCTTTCTCGCATACATTGTATATACATCACACAGACATATATATACCCACACAAAGAGCAGCAAACAAAACGCCCTTAACACCGGCGTGTGCGACAGCTTTACAAGCAGTGAAATTCCGATCGAGTGACGCGCGCGTGCACCACCGCAGCGAATCTCCATCGCTACACACACACACGAGAAACCATATGTATATACACGCGGCGATGCAGGAATAAGGCGAAAAGCCAAAAGTAGGCGAAAGCTCGCGCGGAGCTCGAGCGAGCTGTACGGAAAAAGTGGGTTACGAAAATCAGATACAGGTATAGTATACACAGTGCTGCTGCTGTTGCTTCGCAGAGAGAAGTGCAGAAACGCGAAAGGCTCTCGCGTAACCACGCTGCATGCATGCGCAGCGAACGAGTGAAACCCGCCGCCGCAATTGCCCGACACTCTCACGTGCATGTGTGCGCGCAAAAGTTACAAAACGCGCATGCACGTCAAGTCCGTCTCACTCACTCGTAAACGCGTCGCTGGTCGGTCAGCTGTCTCGTAAACATTTTCAATAACCATTTCGCTCTCGCGCATATGCACGTGAGAGAATTATATGCCCTTTGACGCTCACGCGTAGGTATATACTTAAACACGTCTACTATATCTATTTTCTCGTAGTGTACCTATTATCGTTATTATAAGGAATAAGGTTCGTGAACTTGACGCGGCCGTCGCGTGCTGCATGCGCGCGAAAGAATGCGAGATGTGAAAAGAGAGACATTACAACGGCCGCGCGAGTGTGTGCCACACTTTTTTCGCCTTTTACTTCGGACACTGCACGGGAAACTGGTTTGCGTTTATAATACATATATATCCGATCGAACTGCTGCTGCTGCTGCGCGTCGTGGAGTTCTGCTGTCTTCCATATATTTACAACGTGGATTTTTCGGTGAGTGCAGGCTTTTATATATTTGCGAGCTCCGTTTTCCCGTTTTTCGAGCTTCGATGTGTGTGTGTGTGCGTCTGTACGTACTTTCTACTGGTATATTAAGAAAGTATGGAGCTTTTCGTCGAGGGGGCGATAATAATTTCGTCCGCTGCGATAATTGTATACGTACATATGCTGTGTATATATATACTGCAGCTCCTTTCATTTCGCATAAATTATCACGCGCGCCGGTCTTTTTCCACTTCTTCGCGGTCGCGTGTATTTTTACAGCGTCTGCATGCGGTGAGGGAATTAAGGGACGCAGGGCCGCAGCTGGGGTTACTAAATTTCGAAACAATTATTATGTCACGGTTATATACATTATAGAAGCATCATTTCTCCGATTCCTGTTCGTTTATTCCACGTGTCCATGCGCACGCGAACCTACGTACTACCGATTTTCTCATCTATATATTATACTACCGCTAATACAAAGGCCCTTGAACAAGAGCCGAAGAAAATCCGCGTACACATTACAGCAACTCTCTCTCGCTCTCCTTTCCTCTCCTCTCTTACCTTGACACGCCACCACGCTTGCATTGTCTGGCCTCTCTCTCCCGTATATAATACCCACAAAATCATAATCATAATTATAACAACAGACACTATCGTCGCCGGCTAGTCGGCGCCGCAAGTGCGTGATGCATTCGCTCGGCGCATTAGCGAAACGGGCATTAGATCGCGAGAGGCATCGGCGCCACGTCTGCGGCTTACCGTTCGCTCTTTCATATAATATACGCACACCCTGCTGTAGGCGTGCAGTAGTCTTTTAAGGACATACGGCTTCGTCTATGTGCTTATTTCCGATGCTGTAGTATATAACGGGAGGTGGGTTATCAATGATTTGTCGATATTTTATACTTTTGTTGTTTGTGATATTATACGAGGAAGATTTATCGGCGTATTTTTCACAAAGTTGAGCTATTATTAAAGGACGTTATGTAATAATAATAACTGCACCGTTCAAGATCGCCGCTGCTTCTGTGTATATAAATCTCAAGTATGAATGCTACTCTCGCGGATGGATACACAGGTCATTAGAAATAATTCTCCCATGTGTGTATGTGTTATACACGATCGACGGGCGCGTATTACCGCATTCCCTCTTTCCGCGCGATGTGTATTTGTCGCGTAGCGAGAAACAGAGATTAAAGATTAATTGCGCGCGCACCGCCGCGATCTCCGGCCCTCATTAATTGCATATCGCGCGGCGGCCACTTCCAGAGAAATAAAGCCGCCGCTGCCGCCGTGAGGAGGAGAAAACACAGAGAGCAAAAAGTTTATAGTAGTATAGCGTGGAAAAACCTGGTAGCACATTTTACTAACGCACGCAATGGAATCCGTAATGACGGTACGTGTATACCTAGAACTACATTCATCGCTTTATCATGGAATGAAATCATTTTTTTTTCTTCTTTTTCTTTATTTCTCTCGCTTTTCGTAAATTATGTAAAGTCTATTATCCTCGCTCTACTGTTCTCTCGTAATGCCATATTCTTATATGCGTCTGTGATAATTAAAACGTTCGCCTTTGTAATTTCGTATAAAAAGAGCGAGACACACACAGCTCTCACGGCGTTATTACACATTCGTCAGTCGTTACATATATATATCGCGCGAATTCCAGACACACACACACGGCTTTTCCTTGACCGGCCCTATACATATATATCTAATCTAATAAACCTCTTACAATATCGGCAATTTTGCATTTCAAGTCTGCCGCTCGGCTGGCTCTCTTTCTCTCTATACGCGCATTACGCAAAGGCGCAAGGCCGGCTTTTCATTGACGACATTACCCACACACACATACGTATCGCCTATATAGATACTAGTTTTCTACTGCTGTGCAGTGCAACCTTATAGCTCTCCACTCGCTCTGTCCAGAGGCTCGGCCACCTCACACGCACGCGCGAGGGAGAATGTGTAGGTATAATACGAACGCAGCTGCGTGCAGCGAATCGAGGAAGAAAGACAGAGAGAGCCGCTGCAGCTGTCGCAATAGGCGACGCCGGCTTGGAAAAAGAAGGAGGAGGAGGAGGAACTGCGCTACCTAGAACCTCACACACACACGCACATATATAACGCCTAGAAGAGAGAGAGAGAGAGAGAGGCTTTTATTCTATCGCGACTTTTTCCGTTCACCGCCCCGTCGACGCCACCGCCACGCGTAGGTATATATATTCTTCTTCTTCCTTCCCGGTTTTCTGCTACATATAGCGTCTTCACCGCGCGGTTGCTGCGGCCTTCGCGCGGCATTAACGGATCCCTGCTCTCGCGACTTTTTCTCTCTCTCTGATGCAGCTCGCAGAGAAGAGGATACGTGTGTGCGGGTTTCTGCACTTTATACGTAGGCGAAGAAAGTGCCCCGCTGAGGCCGTGGATTACTTTTGCGCGAAGGTTAAGTCCCGCTTGCTCGTTGGGGATTTTTCGGAAATATATATTATAAACTTGAGTCACTCTTTTTATTATGTATTATGCGAGTTTGCGCAAATGGGGGATACGATGACGACAATAAAGACGAGTATTATTATGTGCCGTAAGAAATATTTATATCAATCGAGTTTTCATTGCGATAGATTGAAGAAATTTTATTAACGGCGATTGAATTACGGCCGATTTGAATAATTCGTCAGCGACGGAGGATGGCAGATGTCAATGCTGTGCGTATACACGCACGCGCTCATCACAAAGCGTATAATATATAGTCGCGCGTGGCTGGAATTGAAATTATTCATAAGGGATTATAGAGCGTTGGGAAAACTATATGTATCCTATACAATATATACGTGATATACTATACTATACACGCGCCAGGTGACAAACTCACCTTGACAACGGATCGCGTTCCATATGAATATCCCGAGAAAGGGACTAAAATGTCGAAAGCTATACACACACACACACATCTCTCTTTTATTCGACGAAAGACAAAGAAAGACGCCGCCAGTGCATCAGTCGAGAGATAATCCCCCCGACGATGAATAATTAATTGGGCGAGAGCGAGCCGCCGCAATTATTAGCCTTGACTCTCTCGCTCGCCTTTTATCATTAAAGCGAAAGGATAATGCGCGCTGTCTAATAAGTCCGCGGTGCAGTTTTTGCTTCTGTATTAAGTGTATAATGTAAGATGTACGCTCTCTTGGTAAATTACATGAGTAATGGGACACTGAGGCATTGTAGGCTTCATATTTGCTTATCAAGTGTATTAAGAAGCTCTCGTTTAGTGTATACGCAGCGCAAGGGACGCGCTGATAAATTAAGCCGATAGTTTCGCCCTGCCTGATGTATAATAATATAGACACGGACGAGGTATTTATATCGATTTTATACGAATAACTTTTACTTTTTATATCAAGAGAGAGAAAAAAAAGAAATTCCAACGCGATTGTGTACGTACACACGCGCGGGAAGGTAAAAGTTGAGCTACGCTTTCGTCGCTGTTATTTATACACACGCGTACACTCTACAGCGCTAATGAAGACACATCGCGACACCTCTAAATATTCATCTGCCTTCGCGCGATATAATACGGGTCATCCACACCGGCACTCGCACGCATTTTCTCTCTCTCGATAGCACGCGCGCGCGTGACTAAACCTGTATAATACTCGCGCCAATAGACGACGCCGTCGCGACGGCGCGCGCGGGCTGCAATCGGGTCATCGCGCCTAGTAGTAGCCGTCATTCTACATATGGCCACACACGCACTCGAGTATAAAGAAATCGCTCTCGCCCTTTCTCTCTCTCTCTCTCGGAGATTTTTCGAATTCCTCACGACGACGACGACGACATTGGTAAGGTCGTTCCTTTAACTCGCGCCGTGGGAGGTTGGTATATATGCTGCTGTAGCAGCGTGAGAGATTGGAAATCTCGCGCGTTATGGTAATAAGAAGCGAGTGCTTGGGAAATGTATTTTATGTATATGTGGGAGAGAAGCGAGAGATTTTTAAGAGCGATTTTTATTGGAAAAGGTGGCTCTCTGATGTGTATGATGATGATGAAACGTTGGTGGGATCGAGTTGGAGAGTTTTCGGTTTCATTATTGTAATGACGCGGGGAGAGATCGTTTAAAAACGAAACAAAAAAAGACAAAAAAGTGGCAGGTGGGCGTGTAATGTAAGTGTACATACGCTCGCGCGCGTGGCCTCAATGAGTTAAGTGATTATATTATTATTACAAAAACGCGCGTTACCGTTTTTTTTTTCGGTCGCCTTTATTTTCTTTGAAAAAGAAAAAAGAAAAAATCGTATACGCTATACATAACGTATTTCCCAAACAAAATGCATTGTATTCCAGTTACCGAAACTTTGATAAATCTCTCTGCATACCACTGCAGACGTAAGCGTCTGGACCGCGTCCAAACATCTGCGCGGGGCAAGAAAAATATCCTCCGCCTATATACCGATACAATGTGTGATGTATATACACGGTGATGCGCGCATTTATTTATTCGGCGCGCGAGTTCTATATTTTCCCGACGGCGGTGTGTGCTGCCTCTCTTCCGGCCTCTAAAAAATCAAGCCCACGCGGCGATTCCTTATAGAACGATGTACTCGGTGGGGGCGCCTAGTACAATAGTGGCCTGAATCGACATGGAGAGCCGCCAAGACAGGTTAATTAGCTCTGCCAATTCGCTCGGCTTTCTTTCGTCCCGGCCGCGTGCAGTTTTTTTAAACGCCGATGATCACGCGAGAGAGCGCACTGCTGCTGTGTATAAAGTGTATTGTGTGTAATAGGATTGATTGCTGCGGCTGTAATTTTATGCGATTATATCTTAAACTCTTACTTTTTAAATTGCAATATAACGGGTGGATGGTGATCGAGGTTTGTTGGCAAAAGTGGCAGATAAGGTGATATGGCTCATGTGTGATAGGGAGATTGTAAGTGGACTTTATCGTTGTTATTGGGGATAGGGTACATTAGGCCCGCATGTACATTATAGGCGCCGAATTGGTAGTTTAGATAAAAAGCTCGATTGTAGGGCCTATTAGCGGCACGTGGTCGAGGCCGAAATTGAAGCGATAATTATATACCACGAGTATATAAAGTTTCCGCACTTGTGCTTAGAATTACATAATTCTTTTTCTTTTCCTCAAAGAAAAATAATCAAACTTCGTCTTCACAGTTAGGAATTCTGGCAGTATAAGGATTTATTTTAGGATGGAATTCCGTCTGATGAAAAATTAAATTTTAATTATCATTTGTTCCCCGGCCACATATATTCTTATCTTTACGACTGTATACAGATGGGTGGCGAAGATTGCGGCAGCGATAACACAGCGCGCGTACATATATATTTTTTTTTCATTCTTTTGCAGAGCGATTTTTCTCCGATAACGCGGTTAGGCGCTTAATGAATCAGATCGAATTTTTGATAAATCGCGTGGGTAAAGTGGTATTTTCAATTAACCTTTGTTTCGATATCGGAGAAGGAAAAATGTGGCCAAGTATTATTGCACAATAATATAGCCGCATCGAGTGTCTCTTTCACTCGTAAAGGAATTTTTCACAATACGTTTTCGCGACACGAAGTCGTTACAAAACAAATTAATATACGTTATATTTGTATTGCGAAAAACACGAAGGCAACTGAGAGGACAAAAAATTGCTACACTACAGAAAGAGAATTCCTCGCGACGTCGATTTTCAATAATACTTTTTATGCGAAAATATGACACAGATGCGCGCTTGCACGTTAACGAAATCCTCGTAAACGCCATAAACATATTCGCGATGAGGTAAATTTTTATTGACGCGAGTAACAGCAGCAGCATTACGTTATCTTCGGGCCGCGCTGCTTTTCATTGCGCAGTATAGCCTTCTTTTTTTTCCTCGCTTCTTATTCTTTATTAATATAGCGTATGGAGAAACGGCGTATGAGCGGGGGACGGCGACGCGCGACTCTATGATTTTAGTAACACGAGTAGCATCGGTAATTTATATCACGCGCGTGCGCGCGGTTATCCGGCCAAAGTGTGTGCGGAGAGAAAACCGTTATATTGCTCAACGTCCCGACTACTGCGAGTGAAATGAATCCTGTGCGTGTGTATATATGTGTACGAGGTAAATCGATGGATCGCTTTTTTTCTGGTGTGTACGTGATGTAACGAGGCGGGAAGTTTTTTCCGATCGGGTTATATATGTATAATAGTTAATTTGTGCGTGCGTTTGATTGAAATCGGGTGTTTTCGTGTATCGATATAATGTATATTATAGTTACAGTTATATGAGTGTTATACATCGATGAGTGTGAGAAAACTATTTCTTAATTAGACAATTAGCCACTCTTTGATACCGGATTATATCGGTATGTAAGTAGATAAAAGTATGTAATAAATATAATATTCGGCAATCGGACTGTAAGATCGCATATTTTTTGAGTCACGCATCATCGTCGAGTGGAGGAATATTTTTTCTAATCCATTATGATAATCATTTGACATCTAGATTATCTCGCACGCGGCTAATTTTAAATTCAGAGGCACACTCATATTTTTTTAATAAATACGAGGAATTTTACGTATCTTTCTCCTTATAAATATGAACGCCGCTTGCTTATTTCTTATACACGACCGGATGGAAACGGAAACTATATTGAAATTTAAATTCAGTTATTAATCTTTTGAAATCCAATATCGTTATCGTACACACATATACCAGCGCGTCTAATTCGTACGTATAAGCGACCAAAAGAAAAGGGAATCGTAGTAGCTCACACAACACACAACGCGCGCATAAAAGAAATAGAACTAATGCGAATTTAATTCCGAGTCTCCGCGCGTCGCTCCGGCGAGTTTCCAGTTTTTAAGCCCGTAGCACACTTTACACGCGATTTCTCACGCGCAATTTTTAGTGCGAAAGGTCGAGGTTATAAGTAGCCTCAATTATACACAAAGGAGCGAGAATAAACGAGGCACGTTGCTCCTTTTTCGTAATTGGACGACCGGCGCACATATGTCTGCGCACCTACTATGCTGCAGTGTGACCTTCGCGCCGCGGGAATCGCTCAAAGGAATCTTGCGAAAACGCGCGGTTGTAAGTGCTCGCAAAGTGGCCGTAAATCAAAAATCCCGAATAATGCAATGAGCGGAACGCTTCTGTGTCTGCGTGTATTTATACACGTATTGTGTATACGGTAATTAAGTTGGCCGCGCGCGCAAAAATCTTTTAATCGTCGCCGCACTCCGCCAATTGTATATATACGCAGTGTATCCGCGGCTCTCGAACAGAGAAAGAAACATATATACACATCGGGCGAGCCGCGCGTTAAACTTTTTTATCGCCCATCAAGAGAGCCCGCACGAAAGCCAATTCGGCACTAAAACTCTCCTCTAAGCAGCGATAAAGATATTATACACTTTGCATCGCGCTATAAGAAAAGATTCGCGTGCCCCATCGAGGCGATACATCAAAATTTTGTTCGCGGCTAATATACAATGGGTACCGAAATAATTGAGGTTTACTGCGTTATACACCCATATGCATGCATGCGTGTATTATATTCGCGGGATCATTTTTATGACTTAATAAGCCAGCACGCGCTAGCTCGTTCGTCGCGTGGGCTGCAGTAGCATCATCTAGATGACACACGAGTGTACACGTTCTCTCTATGAAAATAAATGTTTTGATTCGGCGATTTAGCGCGCTGTACATCGTTACGCGTCCCATATTATCTGCTTCCACATATATAATAATTTATTATTATACACGCTTCCGCTCATAACTATATTTATCATTTTCCAACGCGTAACTCGGCCTATTTTACGCAACACATACATACATATATTCGCAAAATTCGCATTTTTATAATAATATACATCGAACCGATCGCGCTTTCTCCGGATCCTTCGAGCGCTTCGCTATTAAATAATAACACAACAAGCATTATATAAACATGCATGCATACACCTTCTCCTTTCCGCAATAAATACAATATACTCCCCCGACATATTTCACGCGTTATCGAGCACACAGAACCCCCCAACAGCAGCATGTTCTCTTTAAACTGCACGAACGCTCAGTATTATATATATGGGGGGTGTGGGTGCGGGCGGCGCGGCGCTCAGCAACCGTGAGACACATGCACAGTGTATAACGAGCGCTCTCTCTCGACTTGGCCGACCTTCACCCGGCTCTCGCTATATACTCGCACTCGCTGCTGCTGCTGCTACTATTATGCCCGACGCCTGATTATGCTCGTTACACCGCGCGCGCGCGCAGCAGCAGCCAGCGCGCTCTCGTAATTTACGGTTAACCGAACGGAAACCGAAGGGGACCCATAGCGCGAACGAGAGGAGAGTCTATGCTAGCGTGGTGTAACGAGGTCGAGAGAGAATGCTTATAAACGAATGAGAGCCGCCGTCGGTGCTGGCTCTTTCTTTCGCGCGCTCCTATCCGTTTGTTCTCTCCTCCTGACCTCTCGCAAAAGGAGGTTCGGAGTTGCGCGCTTTGTCGGTCTCTCTGTCTGTCTCTGTGTAGGTATGTTTGGAGGTCGCGAGAGGAGATATAGTTGCGGAGGAAGGGTTTGTGTATCGCGCGAAAAGAAACAATATATATTGTGAGCGAGAGAAATGCAAATGAGTTCAGTGGAACGGAACGAACGGGGAGAATTATTTGGCCGTAGTAGCGCTACTGTGCTTATAGTGGAATTGATGATGGCTGATTCTGATTGGAGGTGAATAAATATATCCGAGAGGGAGATGAGACTTTAATGATGTCAGTGAGTGTATGTAAGAAGGGAGGGGGGAGAAAACGATTGTTTCGAGGTTTAATGGACGCGCGGCGATTAATCGGTTGAGGATGCAAGTGAAAGCGCGCCGAGCTGGCGATAAAATTCTTTTTGTTTTGCTAGTTTTTCGGAGCGTTGTATATATAGTGGTCGGTCGATGATGCCGATTGACTGGTATTTTTAGACGTGTTCTATGTGTAGATATTTTTTCTCGACCTCCGGCGCGAACTTTGACTCTGGGAGACGGGCAAAAAATATCGACGCTGCATATACGTAAATGGTTTATGTCATTCCTGACACGCGGGCCGTGTCTTCTTATCAATAAAATCCATCCATTCTCCGAACGGGATTTCTTCTTCCCAAAAAGCCACCGCCATGAAAGCCAGCGACTCGACACAAATCCCCTCTATAAAATACTAAGATACCACTCGAATCGCACTTTCCGGTAGCCAGACAGACTCGCCGTCAAAATACACGTTAACGCATCGATCGCTCGCTTCTTCTCTCCCCCATCATCTACCTACGCGTGCTCGACTGCACTTTCGCTCGGTATATAGAATGCGCTTGCCCCGCCCGAGAGTATAGACGTGCGTTATTCGCCGTGGGGAGAAAATTGCAAACGCGAAAATGCCGCGGCACAAGGAGGAGGATAGTATTTCTCTCTCGGAGAGGGATTTTACGAGCTCGTATAACGCGAGGCCTTGAACTTTTTGATCCAAGGGTGTATAGTTGTGTAGAAGAGATTCTTTGAGTTCTTTAAGCGGTTTTTAGAGGAGGCGTGTATGATGATTGATGAATATTGAAGGACTCGTGTGTAAGTATATTGACGGACAATTGTAACCCCGATTGTAACCACGGGGAAATTACCATATATATTCCAAGTGTGTGTAAGTATGCGTCGACTATACGGTTTACGATAATTGCCGTAAGAGAGTGTTTTATACGATTATAATAATAATGGCGTTTTGATATGACAAAAAAAAAACATTGACGATTATGGTAATTTACCCGCGCCGCGGTGTATTAAGCGGCGTGTATATTTTAAATTAAGCAATGGCAAAAAACGAGTTGCGGTAGTATTAGTCTCTCTGTCTGTACGCTTGATTGTATCAAAGGCGGTGCCACGACGATTGTTTCGAAACTCTCTTCCTCGCCGCGATATCACGAATAACGCGTTAATATATGTATAATAGTTTTATAACAACGCGAAATATAACTTCCCGTTGGTGAAGAACAGCGAAAGAAAAACAAATCGCCGAGGCCGCCGCCACATCATCATCATCTCGAGTAGTCATGTAAATTCATCAGAGTCCTTCGTTTCTTCTCCGCACCGCGCGCGTTAATGTAAATATCGGGTCCGCGCGCCTAAGCGAAATTTATCATTTTTAAAGCGACAATAACAGCATCGTACGCGCGGGGATTCATTGGCATGAGCTCCACTACGCTGGCCGTTAAATTTCGTTATAAACTCGCACAAAAGAGAGCGTATATATATACACGTATATGTAGAGTGGAATCGATTCGGGCCGATTGTCGCCCGCGCGCATTAAGGCCTTTTAAAACCGGTAGTAAATCACAGCTCGCACTTTGCTTCGTTTCAGAGCTAATTCAGCGAGTGAAGGAGAGTGAGAGAAGCGCTGCACACGCGTTGATTATTGTCGGCAGCGGGTTTGTGCGTCTGTGTGTCACGTGAGTAGATACACGCGCATACCCGCATGTATGTATGCGTAGCGAAAGAGAGAGAGAGGATGACAGCTGGTCGCCGTCAGCCGGAGAAAAATCCAAAAGCAGCTGCCGCTACCAGGCGGCTGCGTGTGTCTTTTCTCTCTCTTTCCAGACACACAGACAGACACGTGTGTGTGTGTATACGCGTGAGTAGGGCTGCGGTACAGTTGGTCGCGGGGAACGAGAAGCCATTCATGAGGATTTTAGAGCGGATTCCATTATATACGCCGTGCGAGAAGAATGATTCGCGAAAAATTGTTATTCCTAGCGGCGCTCGCTTCTGCGCACGCGCGCGCGTGTGTCTGTCGCGCTGCACATACTGATCGCCGTTTTATTTCCTCTCTCTCTCGGCTGCTACTACAGAGTGAATAGTGCCGCTATGCGTTGACGTCGTCGACGTCGTTGCCGATGAGTGTATAGCGGTGGCGGCTTCCTTTCATGATATGCGCTATGGAAAATTAAGAGCTTTTCGAGGATCGTCTTTTTTTTACATATAAGTAATGAAACAGAGAGAGAGACGGGTTTGCGTCGCCGCGAATGATGATCTGTGATGTGCATCGGTATATGTGTACACACACATACGCATACATACGTCTGTATAGTCAATTCGCCGTGAATCAACAAGTTGTTACCACGCGCGCTGTGTGGCACACACTCGTTTGCATAATAAGTCTCGCGCGGAGTTGAAAACGCTCTTAACGATTTTTTCTTTCTCTCTCTCTCTGCGCTATTTATAGTGTATATATATAAGTTTTTCGCAGTGAGGTGGGTGATGGTTTTGTTTACGTTATTGTATAGACATCAGCAGAGAGTGCCAGGCTCGATAAATACCCGGGGAGAGAGAGTGAATTTAATTACTCGCCATTAAATATTATATATACGTGTACGTGGCACAATGCGTCCCGTTAAACAATAATTTCGATATATATAACACACCCGACCTCGAGTGTTTAATAGCGTCGAGAGATCGCTTGCACGCGCTCTCGAAGGCATTTAAAAAAGTTAAAGGTACAATTAAAATACGAGAGAGAGCGAGAGAGTCGCACTGCAGCAGCAGCAGTGCCATTCAATGCGTATTTCCATGTTTGAATTCGCGTCAAGCGCCGCTGCGCACGCACACATACAGTGAGAGCTGCTATATTATACACAGAGAGAGAGGCAAAGCCCCTCGAAAGAATCGCGAGGGCTTCCAGGCACAATGCTGTGTACAGGCGACTACACACATATATATATTCGTGTATACTATGGTGT
>UXGD01000395.1:0-62433 GCA_900474315.1 Torymus auratus
TGACACCACAATCTTGATATTGTATCGAAAACTGTATATAAATATTGTATCGATTATTGTCTTGAATATTGAGGCAAACCAATGCAATATCAAGATTAATCTTGCGATATTGTGCAGCCTTTTTTGTGGTTTGTATTCATGTTCATTATCATCTTGCAATAAGCATCTGTAATCTATTCAACTCAAACTATGTATCTTGTTCAACTTTTTCTTTGTAATACATCTCACATAAAGGGTATTTGTACCTGTTCAAATGACATTGAATAAACAAAACAAAAAAATATATAAATATTAATAACATACCTACTTCGATTCCTAAGGCCACATTTTTCAAAAAATCACTGACGAAATATTATTTATAGCGAAGAAACAAGCAAAACAACTACGAAATCAAATAATATCGAGACTATATTTTTTACCACACGTGTAGGCAACAGGCCCACTACACCGTCCACTACCACCTCTGCGTACTCCGTAGAGGGGTTGAAACGTTGAAACCCGTAACAAACATCCACACATTCACACATACACACACGCATAACCATACATATATACAAGGTGGTCCGGGAGGCCCGATTTCGCCGTGCCACAGTAGCAGCGACGCAGCGACGCAGCAGCAGCAGGCAGTTTCTAATCTCGAGGCACGTACATACGCGCGCATTGTGCGCCCATTATGATTCAATGAGGCGAGAGCGCCTTGGCTATCCCGTGGTGAATATGCGCGCGAGAGCGCCCGAGAAAACCGGTATACGGGCCTTCTTCTTCTCGTCGCCGCTTCTTGCGTATGTGTGTGTATGGTCTTTTGAGCTGTGTTTCGCCGAACTTCGTGCTCCCCTTATTATGATCGATGTGTACAGGGGAAGGGAGAGCGAAAAGATGGTAGTGGGGAGTGTGAAGTTTCGGTCGGGTGATAGAGGGATGAGATGGAGGTTCAAAGGAATGTTCTACTTTTTGTTTGCAATGAATCGATGATAAAAATTGAACGAGAAAAGATGGATGAAAATAATTTTGATTCTGTTTTGTTAATCCGCCATGCATTATATCAACACGAAATTTCATTGCGAAATATCTATTTATCCTTTTAGAATTTTAATCAATAATAGTAGCTGACTAAAAGTTAATAAATCGGCCAGTCGCTCATACAATACCAGAAAAAAATCACCGTTAAGTTCAAAATAAGAATAAAAAATCGAGAACAAATTCGACTATCCAACCTTTTACCCCCACCTATAGACAAGACAACCTCTTGTTTTCGTATAATTTCCCTATGCTCCATCACAACCACCACACCACACTACACCGTGCACCAAAAAACTACGCGTCGTGTACCCGCCAACCACGAGCCATACACACAGGCGCACTTTTGCTCTTTTCGCAGCCTCTCTATATAGGCGACAGCGAGCGCGTATACGCGTTTCCGGCTTCCGCGAGCGCCTATTCTTGCATTCCGCTAATGGCGCAGTAAACGGCCGCGCGCGCTAATAGCTCGCCCGGCTAATTGCCGGAATTTCGTTCGTTTGACAACGACGACGACGTCGACGGCGATGGCGAAACGTGCGTTGCTCTTTTGCTATTTTGCGAGAAGGGCAGAGTTTTGGGAGACGAAATGGGCTTCTTTGTGGTGTGGTGATTGAGTTGGGGTGAGGAAATAGGGCAATGTTTCAGAAGATGTAGTTTGGACTCCAGGATATTTTTTATGTACTTAGGTTTTGTTTGTTGGGTGTCAAATATATGTAAATTGAATTTTAATTGTTCAGATAGTTTTTCAGTTGTCGAGATTTCGCGCTTGGCGCCGTGATCTCGACGATATAACGCTTATAAGCAACGTCGTTTGTTCTTAACCATAAATATCCGCGGTGAGAAAAATTCTTTCAGATAAAAGCAGTAAATCAAAGTGATTGTTGAGCTTTTGAGAAACGCAAAGCGTACACGTGCTCGCAAAAGTTTAGTTGCGATTAGCGTCATGTAAAGATTTCAGGATTCCAATTATAAATCATGAAATTTTAAATGACAATCGTTGTCTGTTGTGCAATATAGAAGAAAAATTATTTACACAATACTTCTTTTTTTTGCTTTTCTATTGACTATATCTAGGTTGAAAATTAAATTTTCTGTATCACGATGATTTTCGAATTTCGTGTCAATGGCCTCGCGCCTGCAGGATCGAAAGATTCCTAGATCTTGAACAGTTTAATATACGATCTCTGCCTTTGTTGACATTCTAGAAGTATCGTCTGCCTTTGCTTACCCTCATTATCATTGGACAATTGATACAAGAATTCCCGAGTGCATTGATTTTTCCGTATTGTATTTATTTTTCAGCGATAAGCGAATGGAAAAATCATTTATTTCAATTGCATAATCAGCACGAGAATAGATCATGGATTCTATACATTATGGTTTTATATTAGAGCCACATTTGACTAAATTGCAGCGTTTGTAATCACAGTATTTACTTATTTACACGTGTAAATCGATGTATAAAAATATCCAAATCAATCATAATATTTTGAATCAAGTTATCTGAGTAGGAAGAACGAGTAAGTTTTCAACTTTTCGAAATATTACGTTTGCACACTCTAATGAAACTTTATCAATCTTTCCCTGTACATATATACGACGTATACGTAAACATACCGTACACTTTTCTTATCTCCCTTGTCGTTCCTCAAGATTATACGCAAAACAGTGAAAAATGACTCACACCAAGCCCCAAGTCCCAACGACAACAAAAGACTTATATTTCTAGAACCGCAATCCCCGAAACATCTATAATCTCTCGTCAAACAACTACCGCATAACCGCGAATTTTCAAAAATTAGCCGCGCTCCTCTCTTTCTACTACACCACAGTGCATATATACATCATCCCACAGCCACGCACTTACTCGCTAAATTGCCCGAGTATTCAACCATATATGCGCGCACACACACATAGCGACGACTGCGCGGAGAATCAAGGCCGGACGAGCGAGATTAGGATCATTAGACTCGCGTGTGCTCTCCGCTCGTCGCTGCCGACGCGCGAGGGCATACGTCCAGGGAAAAGCTCTAGCGCAAGCTCTGCATTTCGACTGTGTGTGTATGTGTGAGCTTGAATTCTGGAAATGAGCAGTAATGTGGACGGAGGATCGTGTGTGGTTGGGAAACGTTGCGGGAATCGTGATGAGACTGTCGATAAGAGATGAACGGTGATATGGGATCTCGCGAAGGTTGAGGTGAGGGTGAAGTGCAAAGGAAGCTGGAAGTATGAAGTTAAGTGATGTTGAGAGGTTCGCTAGATGGATGTAATTGTTGAAGTAGTATGGCGAAGGTGTATGAGATTGCAGTTGTCATTAAAATCATTTTAAATGCGGTAATGGTAATTGCCAGAGGTTTGAAAATTGCAAATGAATGATTGAATTGGGAAAGAATTGGATATATACTGGTACATGCATTTTTTAATAATCAGTTTTTTGGTCACAAGACTCACACCTGTATAATACAAAATAATTAATTTTATTTCAACATCATCTTATCATTAATAATAAAACAAGTTGATTCAGCTATCAACATGTACACAAGCTACCTTACATCTAAACTTTACAGTAATAAAACTCTTAATATTTCCTAAAGGAAACTTTCAACAATAAAAAATAATCGCCCTTCGAAGTCGTTCGATCCTTTCTTATATATTTACAAACACTTGCGGCAGTTACCACGATCGAGTAATAAAAATACGAACTAATCTACTTTCCTTTCTCTTTCTCATCCCCCACTTCATCAGAAAGCGAAATACTGTCTGATCTCTTGGGCGCGAGCCGAAGGTGCAAAATAGTAGTATACAGTCGGGCCGCTCGTGGCGCCGACGATCGATAAAGAAAACTCCTCCTCCTACCGCTGGGCGCGCGCATTCGTTAGGCCGGTCCAATCCGGCCGGGCTTAAGAATTAAAAGGTTCTCTCTTTCTCTCTACTTTCTCTCTTTCACGAGCAAGAAAACTTTTATACACGCCCTTTGCTCGCGCTTCGCGCTCAGACGGTATTATCTGCCTGCGTCCGAGAGAAAAGCGCCTGGGTAAACAATGCGCGCCCTGTGTACACGAATATATTTTACATGGAAGGTAAAAGTTACGAGGGGAAGAGCTAAAAGTATAATTGTATTTACAGGTTGCGTTTTCGGTTTCCTTAAATGTATAGTGACGCGAAACGCGCGCGGCTTGGGTTTCAATTTCGTGGACGAGGATTGTGGGCGCAGTCGTGTTACGACATTTGTTTGTCGGCTGTGCTCAGCTTCAGTTCGCTGGTCTTGAACGGAGAAATCTTTCGCGGAGGCTCCTCGTCCTCGTCTCCATACAAGTCGATGCCCTTGGAGAGGTAGCACACAATGGCATCGAAAACTACTCCGATTAGACAAAGAGCTGTAACGAGAAAAGATAGAATTAGCAACGACATCTTTATTGATCCAAATGTATTGATAAACATGATCTCTTGTGACAATTGTCAATACTAACTTGCTGCGGTCAAATTCACGTAATATCGGAAGTTATCCCTGTGATAAAACCAGCAGTTGCCCTTGTTCTGGCAAGACATGTCCCAGATCATACAGGTCGAGTCCATGATCGCACCAAAGATGATGGGCCCAGGTATCAACGCGAATAGGGATACCATCAACAGCGCGATTCCCTGGGCCATACTCTTATCCTTTATGTCCACACACCTATAATTCAGCAAGACATTCCCTATCCTCCCAGAACATCCCAGGATATTCGTGACCGTGGAGACGAGGAAGAACCAGACGAAGGGTTTGAAGCAGTTCTGCTTGCAGGGACCAGCCGTCACCCTGTCGTTCGTCAACGATGGAAATCGATTGAAAGACTCATCGTCCAGACGTAGAGAGGCACCTTCTAGCTTTCCTTCGTGAAATACGGTCGTGATGGCTGACACGCAGGCGCATTCACCGTAGGTTGTGTCGTTAACAAGAGATCGACAACCCGCGTGACATGCCGAGAAGAAGGTTGTACCGGTAGACTCGTGACACACCGGTGAGTACTTGACTAATTCGCAGTTGCAGGCCGCGTTGCACGGCGCTGTCAGGTTCATTCTGCAAATGGAACATCAATTCTTTATGAATGTTGGTTCATCTGTACAATAAATTTAACATTAACTATTTAATTATTTGTTGTTATCGTATTGTGTCGGTATATTTATTTTATAATCTTATAACAATTGGTTACTAAGATGAATAAAGTGCTCATACAACTTCTATAATTGAAACTCACGAGACTCACTTCATGGTGTCAAAGTTGACTCCTTCAATACTACCGCTGCTACATCCTAGGAACATGAATGAGATCTGTCCGGCAAAGAAGCAAAGCCCCACGAGGACGTTCCAAAATAGAAGTGGTCTGGGGGCCGGCTTGAATTTGCCTATTACGATTCCTGAGATCAGAAAACCGAGAACCATTCCCATCAAAGTGAGTGGACCTGCAAGGAATTATAAGATACTAAATATACTTTAGTTAAAGTAATAATGAATTTTATATTTCATAAAAGTAAATTTACCGGTTATCACAGTGCCTCCACCCGGAGACGTTTGGAATTGAACTTCCAAATATTTGGCTATGAAGTTCATAAATGCAGACGCGCTCAAAACGTAGAATACACCACTAAATATATTCATCATCAATAGATTATTCGTTAATATCCTCTTAATTGATTTTGGAAACTCCTTCATAGATGGCTGTTCGGCTAATTGAGTATTTTGATCGGTTTCGGAAATTTCGGATTTTTTCGATTCAATTTTTAAAGGCACTTCACTTTCCTAATAAAAAAATTATAAAATATATAATTATATTTATGTTGGTTTAGAAGAATAATTTGTAAATGCAATGAGTGAAAAGTTCAAAATCTTACGCTAAGAGATTTTTCATCTTTCGAACTTTTGGACTTTCGTAATTCGTGCGGAAACATGGCCAAGAGCATGGAGAAGACTGCCATAGCGATTCCAAGGATGATCCATCCGAGCCACCAGGCGCCTAACCATCGTGGATCCTTTTTGTCGATAATTGGATGTAACGAAGGATCAATGTAGATATTTAAACACAGGTAACCTAGGACGAATCCTAGGGCAGGACCAACTGTGCGAAGTGCGAATGTGAAACCTAAAAAAATAAAATAATTAATAATTATTATTTTTAATTGTTGAATGATAATAACCATTGCATGATGTTAATTTTTCATATGGATAATCTACCTAGATAAATGTGTTATGGTAAAAACTCAATCGATCATGATAAATGCCAACGTAGAGCGTCATTTGTAAATTATAGATTATTTCGATATTCATGAGAATGTATAAAATCAAGTTGAAGAATGTAAAATCCAAATTTCGTAACAATTGTTTTATATTTACACAATTAAAACTTTCGAAAAATATCTTCATTGCGTTTGAATTAAGCATGGAATTTATTATTTCATTGCACCTGATATTTTCCGACCTCCAGTTAAGATTACTTCAAATTTGTTCAGTATATCTTATCGTGAGCAAACACATTTTATTCTGCAATTGTTTTATACAAATTGAATGCAAGATGTTCTACATTTTAATCACGCTATTGATATCGATTTATTTGTTATCAGACAGGTCGATTTCAAGAATAACCCCATTGAGATTAAGCTATTTCAATAAACTGACGTTTAATTTAATTTATATTGGATTCAAGTATTTTTATTTATGATTATTTTTATATAATTAGGATTTGATTTGTGACAGCAATTTTTAACATATTAAATACAAATGAAATTTTAGAATTTAATTATCACTTTAAAGTTTACAATCCAATATTTTTCCAAACTTACAATTAGTAAAAGCTGCTCAATTATCATGAAAGCTATCATATGATAAAGTCGATCACCTAACGGATATGAGCAAGATTATTATGATCTTGGTGAAAAACTCTGTAAAGTCATTGTTGTCGCATCGGCGCACCGATAATGAGAAAATGTCTCAATGCGAGCCTTCTAGGAATGTAAAAATATGTTTTCATTGAGTAAACTTTTTGCTGATTATGAACTTAATTAAATTTCATTATTGTTTTCTCGATAAATGAATTGCATTTCTCCAATACAATGATTATCACGATGATTATAAGTTATACAGACATTTTTCGCAAACGTCCTAATAATATCCGCACTCTTTTTCAAAATCTTCCATCAACATTCACCAAACAACCCTAAATTCACTAAAAATACACAAAACACCTACCCAGCAACATCGGCGTATTCTTCTTTTTCGTGTTATCATCCATATACGTCTGGCCCAGTCCATAATACAACGTCGTCCCTATCCCCAGGATAAACTGCGAGAAGAACACGAGCAACCTCGGAATGACGCTCATGTCAGTCAGACTATCCTCGTCGCACCTCTCCGGTTGGCTATCCCTCGAGCATATCGGTAAATCAGTCTTGCGGGTGAGGCCGAAACTGGTGAGGCTGGCGTTCATGTACTCCTTGGTGAGGGACAGGGCGTCCTGACCCGAGCCGTAGATCGCGTGAGGTAGAGCTAGTACTATACAGGAGACAGCGCTGCAACCCACGCCTACGGCGATCCAGCGTGGCCTGTGACCCGAGCCCCCGTAGTAGATCAGGACGATGGACAGGATCTGCGAGATCTCGTTTCCGGAGAGAATGATGCCTATAGTCAAGAGAAGGGAAAATGGTCAATAAGCTAATAAATGGTGAAGATAAATGACTAATCTAGATATAAGTGAAAACATTTTTTTAATCAATTCCTCCCATTTTAAAGGCGCTAAACTCGATCTCTGTATTAAATTTTCTACGTCTCCAGACTCCGAAATATATTCCGTAATCAAAATATTTAGCAGTATTTCAATAACATCTAATGTTTTTTTATTATTCGCAGCAATATTGTGTAATATATTAACAATAATTTTGATTTCAACATCTATTCTATTCTTCTCATTTTTATGTTAGTAGATAAAAAAAATATATATTAAAAGAAGTTTTTTATTTATAGCACAAAACTGGAGTTTTCTGTGTAGAATTGTCCTATTTTCAATATTTTATAGAAGATTTTGTATTAGAAATACTTCTATAGTTCTATAAATACTTCTTGTGTAGAGTTTGTCTGTACACAGTTTACTCTATTTTACTGTTTCCTGAAACATAAAGCATCTTGTGGAGAATATGATCGTGGGCATCCACTATTTCAGAGTGCATATTCACTATTTCGAAAGTGACCGATATTTGTCTCTCCAAAATAGTGATTTTTCACTATTTTACATTTAGAGAGTACACAGATATACCTTATACGGGCATATTATACACACACTTTTTGCTACGCAAAATCTGTTATATAATATTATGGAGGAAAAAACTCTACACGATCATATTCTCCACAAGATAAGATCCTTAGTCAGTGAATGCCCAGTATTTTGGATGACACTTTCGCTCCTATTATATTATATGATTTTTTTTTTCAATTCAAATGTAGAATATGACATATTTGCGGGGAGTAGGTAAATAGAAAAATTTTGGAACTTCTATACACTTAGCCAATCCTCAGCTAAACCACAATTATAATCATCGCTTTTAATTTCTGAACTAACAAAATGATAGAAGCATACGAAGTATTGGCAAATCTACTACTCTCTCATTGCGTCTCTATATCGTAAATCCTTTCACAGACTTCAACTTGCTCCTCCATCACTATACCTCATAATTCTCATTTCTTAAGTACCGTATCACAGCCCAGCGCGCGGATATTTGCTCCCCGTATTATTCGTCTCAGACTCCCGCTCTCTTTATTTATAGAACATAAACAAGCCTTAGTCGCACAAAAGAAGCCACTTATCAGGAATCGAAGACCCGTCGCCGTCTCGAGCTCTTAATCGTAAATTTTGTAGTAGGCGATCATTATCATCGAATGAGAATCAACGCGACTGATACCGCGGATGCATAACGCGCGCGATTCCACGTAAGTATGCGGGCGGTTAATCCCGGCGTATCGATAAAGTGCACAGCAGGCCGCGTGATATGCGTTTTCTACGACAATATACACATATTACTATATAGGAGAGAGATGCCACGCGGTGATGCGGCAGAAGCTCTACGCAGGAGCGTCGGATTTTTCGCTTCTACAATTACGCGCCGCGACCGAGCACTTACCTACTTAGTTGCGGCTGCGTTAAAAGCGACTGTGGATCTCGTGTTTCCAGCAGCCGCGACAAACAGAAAATTCGTTTCGTAATTGCGCGTCGGATCGTTTAATGAATTTTCGCGATTCATTGAAATGTCGAGTCCTTCACGTGAGTTATTGAAATGTGCGAAACCATATATAAATTTTACACACCATTGACTGAAGAACATGAGCTTCCAGCAGTCGTTTTTCAATTTGAACCTTCCATCAACAAATTCAATGATCCTCACAATATTTTTATTAAAAACTACAACTTCATTCATCCCATCGACCTATCCGCTTTCGAAAATCCCATAGCAAAAAGAACCTCAATGGCGAATAATAGAGCTTTTGATACTCACCGGTGGTACGACTGGGTATCTTGAACCTCTTCTCGAGGGTCGTCAGGCTAACGACCATGTAAATGAAGGCCATCGACTGCACAGTACCGAGGAGGCCGTAGACCGCGATGAAGCTCCGCGAGGTCGCCCATTTCTGAAGCCAGCTAGGATAGATGCCGCAGAAGCCGCACTTCGAGGTGCCGCCCATTCTCACTTATATAGGCGCCTGCACGCGCGTTCCCCTGTGAATGCAGAGTATTATACTGACGAGAGATTCGTAGGAAAAGAGATTCGACGAGAGCCGCGTTATGTTTCATCAGATTTGTGAGATAAAGTGATAGGATATATAACCGTATAAATATTATAGAGAGGGTATCGCTCTTCTGCAATGCAGCGATAAAATGTTGTTGCTATCTACTGTAAGATTTTTTGTACGACGGGTGATGTTACGACAATGATAACTGAAATATTTGAAACATGGGGCGAATTAATATGTAAGTGTCAAATGCAATCGCATTCTTTCAGTTTATACGTATAAATTATTTACTGGGTATACGGATAAGTTTATATATCAATCATCGTGATCGATCGTGACATTAGCATTTAATATTATACGCGAATAATCCTAATAATCATCGAAAACAAGATTATCTGTATAGCGCCACAAACATACCGATAAGCTGAAAAAATATAGAAGGCTGCGGGAAAACCTTCGATCAATTACACTCGATATACGACTATTATTGTTTTTCGCACATACATCTTCCGCTAAACGTTATATACTTTATCGCAATCGAAGTATTCCTGTCTCGCGGTGTACTTAGGAGCCGTCAACGAGCGCGCACGTGTGGGCGGTTGCATGAGTGCACTTAAATTCAGTTGAGGTTCTCTCTTTTTTTATCGCCGATTCAATTCAATGCTCGCGCGGGTACGGAAGATGCGACAAATCACTTGCGCACCGGTGCTACGGTGCTATCTTAATTATGCGAAATTGTTTGGATGACGAAGGGATTAACATGTAATTATAGTCGGTACTCCTTTCTATTGGTTGAGTTTGGAAAAAGGAAATGTTGGCGAATTAAAATGTAGGATGTTGAATTGGCAGAGGACGCTTGATATTGATTAAGAGAACTTTTTGTGGTATTGTTGTAGGGTATGATATAAAAGGTTTTGATGGTCTTAGAATTATATTTGAATGGTTAAAAATTCAGTTCAATATTGGAATAGAAATTTTCTTTCTTAAAAAAATTTAAAAATTAATAAAACATAAATTTAGAATCTAACTTTTAATTTTCATTGGTGTTCGAATTCGAGAACAAAAAAAAGTTAATTTTTTTTTTTTACATATTTATTAATTTATATATCATCTTACAATTTAATGAAAAGATGCAATAAAAAAAAAGAAAAATTCGAGAACGCTTTGTTTCTATTAAAATCAGGCAACCAATGTGTTGGCAGTTCATAATTTACGCGCCAAATTCAAAACATTCTTTTTCACAGATAGCTCCCGCAGGCCGCACAATTTGTAAGACGAAATAATCATCGAGTACTTAATCAATTGAAAGTAGTTTAGCTTAATTTGCTTTAAATTTAAATAATCTGTTTAAGCGTAATGACATCGTGATAAATTGTATCTGAGATAAACGCAATTACATGTTTCTAGTGGAAAGTTTTTATTTCGTTCGCGTATCACATAACATTGCAATATAAGCAATAATTACCTAATAAAAGATTTTACTTAACAAAAAAACAACTCTTCTTTTAACCATGAATTCATGTTACACATTGCTTTTATAAAATTCCTCTACTTAATGATAACCGTGATGTAAGTGTATAATTTTGAAAATAAACACCTAAGTACGAAAGGTCGCGTGATTCCTGAAATCAACTTGCACATCTAAATGGTCGAATCAGTACAAATAGAGTAAAAAACTAATCTCTCTAAACTATAGTTTTAAACCGCAGTAGTTTCCAACAACGTGTACATCAACCAACTACATCCACATTCGAAAAATTGTCCTCTGAATCATCCCTCCTATAAAAATGCATATAAATAAACATATAATACCAATAACCATGAACGACATTAAAACATTTTAATTCTCTTCCTGTCCCACTATCCACGTCACGATAATCGGCCAACCATTGACCCAAAGACCTCTTCGTCGAACACTGTACAATGCTCCTCTCTCTCACTCTTACAAACGCACGCACGCACCGGAAGACTTTCTCTCTCTCCATTCATCAATTCCAGCTAATTTGCGTCGAACGCGCGCGAATTCAGCCGCGTAACGTCACATTGTAGCCGTGTCCGCGCGCGCGTGTATGTCTTATCGATAATATAAGCGAGGACGCGCACGTAAGCGCGGGTGGCATGGTTTTCTTTAATTGATCAAGGCTTCATTGTTGTGAAGAGTATAGTTATAAGGCGCGTTGATTAATTATTTATCGGGTGCCGCGAATTACGACGCGACTGATTGATAATTTTTTTGCTGATGGTGGTGGGAGGTTTACTATTCTGTATGATGCGTATTGTAGTAGGATTCTTTTCAGCAATTGTCGTTTGTTTAGACGATTATATACTTTTGTGTTATTGTAGTGTAGTATAATCGATATACATTGACAACTTGAACGGGATTAATTTACCGATGAGATAATAACTGGTCTCGATATTATATGAAAACATTACCGACGCGTACGAGATTTTTGTATGTTTATAGTGATTGAATGATTGCCGAGAATCATTGTCGTTAAAAATGAGACGAGTTTGTTACGCAACGGAGTAATTACGGAAACGCGTAGAAATTATGAATGCGTGCGGCATCTGCGCGCAATAGTGCACGCAGCGTTATTTTATTAATTTCAATCCTTGGCTTTAAAATCAATTGAGATGCTTTGATCGTTTTTTTACCTCATTGATGATTTTAAATCTTCGATCGTTGTTTCGCGTGTCACGTGATAAAGATTAACGCGAGTATAAACACTATAGGCGCGATGTGTTTTATCGGTTTCATTATATATTCTTCTATACTGCATTTTCACAAAGGCGTCCGATTGTCGATAAATGGAATTGTGTGAGGGTATCATCGTAACGAATGAGTGTGATGATTAGCGATAAACTACTGCTAATTATAAGCGCATTGTTTTGATAATGAAAGTTTATTTCTACAGGACATCCTATAGATATGTCTCTGTGTTATTCTATTCCGTCATTTCAGAAACTATGGATACAATAAATTCGTTTGTGGTTGTCTAATGTCAAATGCATTTGTGATAAATAATTTATGAACCGGATGATTGTGTACATTAATCTAATCTACATTCAGGATTTCTTTTATCATTGTACAAAATTGATTATCATCAATTTGATAAATGAGTAGACTTGACTATATCAATACTATGACCTATGGATAGAAGAAATTTAAAAATCCATCGATCTATAATTATGTAACTGAATACCATGGCTGAGCGTATTTACAAATAACTGCAGATTATCGATCAGACTTAAAAATTCACGCATTTATCAGTATTTAACAAAAATTACAAAACATCATTTTTCAGTTAATAGTCCAATCACGTTGCTAAAGCATCATATAATCAGAATACTTTTAAATTTACTTATAAAACATAATAAACCGTTGCATAACGCAACAAAAGTCCTATAGTTTCATTATATCCATTAAAAATCAATCTGACACTCTTACGCTCCATCAGCTTCACCTTCACCACCTCATCGCAGCACCGACCGACCGACCATCATCCTCATCACCAATCAATCATCGCCCACTTGCACACTCAATTCACTCGCCCTCTCATCCTCCTTCCCTAATATATATCCCCCACATACCGCTTCACTCACTTTTCGGGGGAACGATACCCGTGTCGCTGATATCCTATGTCCTTCTTCTCACCTCTCGGCGTTGGGCCAAACCGCCGGGGATCCTATATACCGCGTTCTCCTGGAGAACACAACTTGACTCTTTGCACACTCACACGCACAAGAGAGAGAGAGAGACAGAAGCGCGCCTCCGTCGCGACTCGCCGGACGATCGAAACTGCGTGCGCCGGCCGCTCGTGAGTTCGCGTATCTCTCGCGCGGTTGGGAGAGAGAGAGGAGGCGATTGGGCGGATGATAATCACGAAATAGCGGCCGGACGGTGCGAGCCGGTATGTACGCGGCTGCTGCACTGTCTGCGCCTTTGCACGCGCGACCGTTTGTGATGTGCTGCTCTGCACGGTCGAATCGAGCGCGCGCGTGCGAGTAAGTACAGAGGTGATGCGATGTGTGTGAGGAATATGTATATAAGTGTGGATATGTGTGTGGATGGAAGGGAGTCGCTGTTTTATCGGCTTGGGGATCGGCGAATTTTTTATAGATGCCGCGATCGCTTTGAAATTCTAGTTGGTGCAGTTAAAGTGTGATTTAATGTGGTAAGATATGGGTTCGATTGCGCTATTTTTGTTAATTTATGGTTATTGTTTTGTCTGTTATTGAAAGTGTGTTACTATTTAGGAAATTAGGTAAGTATAAAATTATTGATTCTTGATGATTATTGGCTTATTATTTAGTACGAGCTATCGATAATCAATGCAAGATATATCCGATTGGTAGATATTGGATAAGATTAACTTATGCTGTATACCCGCGCAAAAATCGAAACCGTTGGATCTATTGCGGCGCTATATTGGTATCACCTAGCGCCGAAATTGCGGTGATTCGTCTGCGCTATGGTTGCGCTAGCATAGCGCTATATTGGCGCAATACCATAATTTACTATAGGGTCAACATAGCGCCGACGAATCGCCGCAATTTCGGCGCTAGATGATAGCAATATAGCGCAGCAATAGATCCAACGGTTTCGATTTTTGCGCGGGTAACTCTATGCAAAAGATATTATAAGCTTTATACCATAGTTGAAAATAAGCTGTACGTATATTGATTTTTAACTTTTTATAATTAACCATTAACTCGATAGTTAAAAATATTGCGTCCAGATAATATACGCGTATAATTTTTAAATTGATATCTCTTCATTTTATTTAAAAATAGACAATCCAATTTACGAAACAGTACGTTCATTAAAATTCTCCACCCTTCTTTATGCACGTCGATGTAAGATGATCAAGGACTCGCGGCTTGGCCAGTGAATGACTTTTATTTATTTATAAGATGCACAGCGCCGGAAAATCGGCGACAGCGCGTACTCCGCTTAAGTTATTAAGATTATGACACACACGGGCAGAGGTATACGGCCCTTATATGCAATGCAAATTTAGCGCTTCGCTATAGTCGAGCGCGGTTTTATATGTCTACGGGTATATCGCACACCGCGTGGACTAGCCGATGATTCGTTGCACCTGTAATGCAGATTTTGTGCGATTTATCGGTCGATTTACATGCATTACTTGTAAGGTTATCTGGTTTAGAGGTTCTCGTAATAACCTTTAATTTGCAAGATTTTCCTTTGAAACTTGTTTATGAAAAACATCCTGTTTATATTTGACAAATGTTGTAAGATAAATATGGACGTAAAAAAATATGTAATAAATTTTCCTTTTGGAACTGGTTCGCTATACCTGTAATTTTGTATTATCGTTAGTAGCAATTGCTTCTATGTTCCATATGTTTCCTAAGCTTTTATATCCGATGTTTTAACCAGTTAAAATCACTCAGTGTTAAAAACAGTTCCTAGAGTACGTACGTAGCTTTGCATATCATTACATAAAATGCAGACTTTATAAATAAAACAATTGGATTATTTAAAAAGTAGGCTTTCTATCGGTTTCAGTTAAATTTTCGTGAAGAAATTCAAATGAAGAAACATATGGCAACTGATTTTTGACGGGGGAATACAAATAAACTTCGTGAGATGTTTGCGTTACAATATGGCAGTATGACTACGTATATCGAGAAACGCAATTTTTCACTAGGTAAGCAATTTAAATTTACATGTTGTGTCTTGTCTACCTATAATTAAAGTAAATGTAGGATTAAATTAAATTAAAGATGTGACAACACCCGGATATCTTTTTCATTTGTTGAAAAATAGTCCGCGATCAAAATTATGTTAAATAATACTAGCTCGATATCATGTAAAATACTTCTATCTACACATTTACTAAATAAATATGGTAATTCTAGAAAGTGTATGTAATAGGGGCTGAGCTATAACATTTCGGCTTAAAAAACTGCAGTTTTAAATATAGTTCTAATATTAATATTTTTATATTACAAAAGACTACTGTCTGAATAAAGGAATATTTTTTCATTTTTATAGCTTTTTTTATGAGCGAAACTCAAGAAATTGTAGCTTGAACCCACCTACTCTAAAATTTAAGACGAATGCAAAATTTAAATAAACATTTTTAATTCATTTTTTAAATCTAAACAAAAACATATCGAATGCAAGTTTATGTAATCCTAATTATGGTGCTTCACAAGTGAACCAGATTAAAAAAAAAGGTATATCTTTATATAAAATTGACTATAGTTTGAACTATAATGATTTCATTGAAATTATCCTGGCCCTTGATTATTATACAACTTTGCAAAATGACAACGTTGAAGCTCGCCTTTTCCATTTCGCACAAAATACAGAAATCTACATTATCAACAGCCGTCTCTCACTCACCGGATACCGCGTCTTTATTGCATTCACTTGCTGCACGACATTCCTTATCTCTCGGGCCTGCAATTATCCGACAGAGTCTGACGCGGGAATCGCGTACATTAAATGGTGCTAATATAAAGTATAATTTAAAAATTATTCTATTAACTGAACAAAAAAATATTCTCTGAATATTTTTCAGTAATTACAGTAAATCACTATTAAAACAAAACAAAATATATATAAAAATTGTTGTTTAGAATAAAACATGTTTTCAAAGTCCAAAGCAAAGTATTATGTACAGTAATATTAACAGATAAACATTGTCTACTATTCGTACACAAACAGTGAGTTTCAGTTTGCACTCTCAACTAATAAATATTATATATTTTGAAAGCAACGATTTTCTGTTTACCGATATCACGCGAAAATCTAACACCAATCAGTCTCACATCACTCGAAAATCTTTCAACAGTTGAAGCTATAAACATTTTTCGCTAAAATAAATAAATTGTAGTTTATTGGCATTCATTGATATTCAATAATTTTAAAAAAATGAATCCAGGAAATGAACCAGTAGCAGGACCATCGCACAGAAATGGCGACCTCGAGTCGGAGGACCAGCCGATGTCGTTGGTGTTCCAGCTGCCCCAAACACTAATCCCGAGGCAGTCATTCACTGGTGCCATTTCCCGAAGACATAACAGTTTGCCAACGGTATCCTAATTATTCTCTTTGCTTTTCATAGCTGAATTCAAAAAGTGATAAATCTTTTCCGATAACTCTATTTATATAGCATCAACAAGCTCCGGAGTCCGGTCACCTCGAGCCCTCTGAACACCAGATGAGACATATGCAGGCGCTCTACCTCGAGCAGCCTCAACAACATCTACGACAGCCCAACCAAAATCTTCCACCAGGTTATTATCTACCTGAAATACCTCCGAACCGAGCCAACCTCGATCTCATCCAGCAGCAGCAAATGCAACAACTACACCAGCAGCAATTGCAGCAGCAAGAGCAGCGACATCAGCATCAACAGCATCAGCAACTCCAGCAGCAACATCAGCAGCAACAGCAGCTACAGCAACTCCAAGAGCAGCAACAATATCTACGGCAGCATCAACAACAGCTGCAGTACCAGCCAAAAAACTCCCAGGACAGCGACAACCAGCAACTCGATCCCAATGGCGGCAATGGGAACGTTGAACCCACTCCACCACCCCCATACCCACAGCCAGAACAGCAACAGCAACAGCAAGGATCACAGGAGCAGCAGCAGCAGCAGCAAACGGGAGGTCAGCAAGATGGTGCTGAAGCGTCCACCTCGGGCGATGGTGGGCCACTGAAGATACCGAACTTGGAAAAATTTGACTTGCTCACATTGTGCGCCGTCGCACAGGAGTCCGTGCAGGAGATCGTCACCAGGTTGCGGGAGGTCACCAGGATTCTGAGGAACATCGCGCCACCGAATGGTTAGTTTTTGAAAAATTACATTCTGACAAGTTGTTGTGGAATTCAAGTGTTTGTATCGGTAATCAAAAGATTTTTGCCATGACAAAATAGCCCGGTAAAAGTTGCTAAAGTGGCGTGCCATCTTATAAAGCTACCACGTGTTGTTAACACCGGCAAATTACTATATACTTTATATATATCTGGAACAGTATGGATATATTTTAGATTTTTACCGCCTTCTATAGTAATTTTCGTAAAACTTGTTGACTTTGGCAGTCGATTTCGGGAGCTTGAAAATGAAACGTAATAGTACCGGAAATTAGTTCGCATAGGTTCTGTTTCATGAAATATCGGTTACCTAATTTTAAATATGCTTTGTTTTGTTGATATGCATTTCTGTTACTGATCGGAAGTCTGCAAGTATTTATGTTATGAATATGAGGAAAAGAAAGCTTCAATTTAGGCTATGTTCCGTTAATAAATATGAATTCCTTGGAAAATTAATTTTTCTTACTCTATCGTAGATTTTACTCATAAACTACCCGAGGAATTAATATTTGTCAATGGAATAAAGCTTAAACTAAAGTTTTTTGAAAAATACATCATTTCTCATCATACTAAGGCATATTTAAAATTAGGTAGTAGTCTATACATGTCCAGAAGAAGAGACATATGAGTAATTACTGGTACCAGACTTCATTTTAAAATCGCCAAAGTATTTTTTCCCGAATATATTTATTAAATTTCTTCATATTTTTCATGATAAAATAAAACGATTTAGGTATGTTTTAATTGTAAAAAGTTATATTACATTGCAATGCAAGAAAATTAACTTTTGTAATTGACTGTAGCATGCCGACTACGAATTTTGTTATAAAAATTAATTTAGATCTTTGATATCGGTCCTAATTGTTTCAGGTAGGCAAGCAAATGAGATGTACGTGGCAGATCAGAAGTTTAGATTCACCGAAAACGTGAAAATAATTGGTTTTTTGTTCCTACGCTTGAGACAGATCCATAAGTGGGTCAACGATAATAGCAGGATGATTCAAGGATTGGAGTACATCGACGTCAAGAGTTTGGTTCCTATGATGGAAGATACAAAGGACAGCAAGTTTGAATATCGAAAGGGTACGGAAGAGTGTCGGGAAGCCGAAGAAGTGCGGAATCACGTTTTGAGAGTATGCGTGACATTTGTTTTTTATATTTAAATTTATTCGGTATAAGCTCGTTATTTTATAACCGAATATTTATCATTTCAGCGTATTATAGTGAGAAATAGAACACTGAAGGATATCCTTAACCGCATGAGGCGCATCACTAGCGAAATCAATACGATGATGGGCTCGCGGCTAACTGAATCGTCAGATGATAAGTACACATAGGCGTTACTTCCAATAGGCAAATAGTTCATTATCAGTTAGTGTTGCAATTAAAAATGATTTTATCAGTTTTAATCATGAAACAGCTTAAAAATTTAAGACTATTACAGACCTGCTTGATTTGATTTTTTTTTAAAGTAACCTACTGGTTTTATAGGTATATACAGTCTCTGGCAAGAGTTATAATCTTTGTCGTTGATAATACTACGATGAATAATCATAGAAAGTATTTAAGTAATTTTTTGTTCCGCCAATCTATATACGAAAACGCAATTCGCAATCACAAATGAAAGCATAATTGGTGGAAGTTTATTATTTTTTACGATTGTACTAAAATGTGTAATAGCGTTTTCGCACAGACCGACCGGATGGAAAATTTATTTACTATAATAATCTACATGATTATTTATCGCCATTTTAAGATAAAAGCCAACTTTTGCCAAGCATTGTAATATCGTTAAGTATTTTTGAATATATTAAAACCATTTTGTAGATTAATATTAAAAATGAATAATACTTTCTAGTTCTTAGATTTTTTTACAGGTAGCATTGTAATACTGCTTTTATAACTATCGTATAATTATTATAATCTTAAGTCTTCAAGCAAATTATGATAAAAACTTTGTTTTAAGAGAAAAAAAAAATGTCAAACTAACAATGACAAAAATTGTATACAGAACAGGTAAAATATAAACTTTTTAATTTTCATCTAACGCATAATTATCTTTTATTATAATTTTAACCATTTTAATGTAAAAATTTCATCATCTTGTACCACGACAAACGCACCGAATAAATTCTCTCGATTTTCTCTGCACTCGCACCACCGTCGTCGCCTCTTTTTCGTCCAACGGAAGAGCAGCGACGACGCGACTCGGTGCAAAAAAAAGTCGCAGCCGCAGCCGTCGCACTGCACACACGTGTGTGACGGACGAAAATACAAAGTGACTCTCCTCTCTCTCTCCCCTCGAGGCGAGACGAGACGCTTTCGTATATATTTATATATAGAGGATTGCAATTGATTCGATGATCTTTTTGTCATTCCGCGTGCCCGGCACTTGCGCAGAGAGAAGCGTCCGCGCGAGAGTCTCAGTCTCTGTATTTTTAGACGATTCTTTGTTTGGCTTGTTTCCGCGGGTGCGTTGCACGCTTTCGTCTCGGAGTGGTTTTCACAGAGTAATTAGAGTGAGATGTACTTTCAGAGGGATTTCGGGTGGCTGCTGATGGGAGTGGACTGTAATTTGGAACAGATGGGTGGCGAGGGGTTTGTGACGCTAGGAGGAAAATTATGCTATTTAAAATTTATATGACTGAATATTTTTCTACAAATTTCATCGGATGCTTTTTTAATATATGATGAAATACATATCATGTTTCTTGTCTAATTTCTGTTTTATTACTTTAAAATTTTTTAATTTTATAGAAATTATATAGAAAAATCCGCGCACTAATAAGAGTCTTGATTACAAGTTTTGATTACAAGTATGTTGTGATAGAGATAAAATTGACAATTTTGTTTTCCTAACTGAAGAATTCGAAAAATTAACAAATATTACAGTTTGATTTACACTTTGATACAACAAAAAATACTCTTATTTTCTCTAATTAGTTCATCATTAATTCGCTGTTTAAAATCAAAATAATAACTTATAGTCTATGTTTCTAATACTAATATATTATATATAATTATATGGCTTTGAGGTAAAATGAAAAACACAGACACGAAAATTTAATTTCTCTCAGAGACAATATATTTCATATTTTTCTCCTCTTTAATTCTAATGCTTCGTTGCATATTGTGAATAGGTATTGTAGATAACAGGCAATATATATATTATAGTTATTTTATCCTAATAGATTATGAGGACGTCAATATTGACCGACGTCCTAACAGCGATTCGCCGTGATTCGGCCGCTCTAAGAACTATTACCATTTTTTTATTCTTTTTTTTTATTTATTACTTCCGCTTATTTTCGCCTATCTCTCTTTTTCTTCATTAAGTACAAGAGTAGTTTACCATTAGTCAATAGTAATAATATAATAATAAAAATAAAATAATCGATAATAATAAAATAGTAAAGATAAGAATAATAGCAATAATAGAATTATACAATAGCAATAATAATAAAAATAATAATAATAATTGTAGGAAATATTAATTTAATGTTTCTAGGTAGATTCCTAATTCGCTCGATGTCGCGCGCTCGTCACTAGTGATAATAATAATAATAATTATTATGTATAATACTTAACAGCTAAGAAATTTTTCTCTACGCGCGTCTCTCGGCCCGACGCGAACCGATTATCATCATCATCATCATCAACTATACGAGGCGTCTTATACATATGCGCGCTCATTGTTTTCCTCTCTTCCTCTTTACTTTTTTTTCTTTTGATTATCAACTTAGCTACGCGCCACACAATTTATATCCTTAAAATTTCGTCACTATACTCCTCTGTCCCTCTATATCTCTCTCTCACCGAGAAAGCGAACAGTGTCGCCAAGGCCTCTGAGCTTTTAAAGACTAGACAGCCTCGTGTGTACATGTGTGGTATATATGTGTGTCTGTATGTATATGTCTTTCTCTCTGTCAGACTACATCCATCATCACTCCAGCCGACTTTCGTCCTTATCGCCGTCACTATTTACCCGAAAATTTCTTTCCCCCTTTTTTTTCTCATCATTCCTCCCCACCCCTGTCGACGTTACTGACTAGTTTACTACAACCAACGATGCATCGTTTTAAGATTATATTCCTCGTTCCTTCTCCCCCAAGGTAGGCACGAAGTGGTTAAATATTTTCTTTTTTTTTTGTATGGTGTATGTTAGGTCTTCTTAATTCCCTTGGCAAGGCACCGCGATTGGTCGGACGACGTGTATATAGGCTCAGTCCTTTTCGTCGGTAAGGCAACAACAATATTATCGTTTAATCGACTATCGTAACCGCGAATTACGAAAAGAAACAAACAAAAATTGAGAAAATTTTCTCTTTATCTTATTTCGTCGAGAGCGCGTCAGGTAACTTCTACATAATATATAAGCGTCCCCGCGGCTGTGGTTGCGGCGACCGGGACGCGTCATTGGTATATAGGCTCGTCGCGTGAAAGTAAGTAATCGGTTCATGAAGGATCATATATAGATTGAGAGTGTGCTGCCGATGATTATACTCGCTATTTTATTTATTTTTTGTTATTTAAAATTACGGTTGAGCGCACCACGGACGTTTCGAGTATAGAGTGTAAACATCGTGGCGATGAGAAAATCATCGATTAAGTACCGATATATGTATGAAAAATATCGTGGACGTGTTTAAGAATTAAGAATTTTGCAATTTTTCAACTCAATTATAATCGTATTATTGTTGATTTTTATTATACCATACTCTGCATGATAATTTATTATTTTTAGACTTTGAACATTTAGAAAATAAAAGAGGGCCCTGTCAATTTACAAAATCATCATCATCATCTTCGTCATCATCGTCAACAGTAATTGTATAGTCTGACAATCTTTCGAAAACAAACGCGCAAACGACTGGTCGCTCGTTCAACGCCGAACATATATATAATATAAAACGCTAGTTTTTTTTTTTTATTCATCGTTCTCAAGAGTTATTACAAACTACTATACTCCTTTTCCGCTTATACTTCCACGTATCTTTCTTTCTTTCTCTCGCACTCTCTCACTCTCTCGCGCGCACTCACTCCACCGATTTTTCGTTCCGTTTCGAGTTTCGCATAGCTCTCCTTTCCCGTCTTCTTCTCTACTCTCGTTCTCTCTCTCTCACCCCTCGTGGTATAAATAGATTAAGCGCCTAGTGTACTAAATAGTGTCTACGTGTGTGTCTTTGGGAGAGGCGCGTGCATGAGCCTCTCTCTCTCTCTCTTTCTCGGCGACGGGGCGCGCGTTTCTCTCTCTCGCACGCGCGCACATATATATAGGAAGAAGAAAAACAAAGATCAGGAAGATAGAGATCAGGTCGAGAGGGAGAGGAAAAACGGACGCGCCAGAGTCGCCGAGCTGCCTTCCTCACCCGATGTTGCGCGCTGCTAATTCTTTCTCTTATCTCATTTTTTTTACAATTTGTTATAATATGTTTCGCACCTTCTTTTTTTAGCTATAATAGGTGTGTCATTGTAGTATTATGGCTGTGGACGCGGGCTCGCGTATAGCTTTTCATTAGACTTCGCCAGCGTGCGTCATTTACATATTTTCGTCGTATATACGGTGGTCTTATGTATTACAACTCACCGAAAACGATTTCCACGGTGATGGACTTCTCGGAACAGCATCATATCAATAGGTTGCTTTTAACCCCTCTTTCAACAATGAAATTAGCTTTATAGCACAGAAAAATATTAACTCTTTATTAGCCCCGAGAACGATCCATCACCGTGGGTAACATTTTTTTTCACAACTCGGACGATATGTTTTTTTTTTTTTCATCAAGATTTCAGCACTGTTTCTATCTCTTTCAACCAGCCTCTACTGGTAATGAAAAGCGCTCGACGCTGGCCACCCAGCCACGATCCCGCGCCGTCAGCCCTGCCATTACTGGAGCCTCGCCTCCTGGGGCGTCGTCTGGTAAGGAAGCCCAGGGAAGGCAGCACCCGCGGCCGTCGCCGCTGCTGGTAAACCGCCGGCGCCGGGCAACGTCGCGTACGTGTACGGCGTTACGTAGCTCGCCGCTGCTGCGTTCGCTGGAAATCAAAAGAAAATATATTGGTTAGTTATAGATTTGGTGGGCTTTTGTTTTTTTCGTTGTGGGTTTTAGTAGAAGGTAAAAAAGGTTCTGTGCACATATATACGGTCTATGGGTTTTTGTTGTATAGGAGAGGGAAGTGATATAGAAGGAGAGTGAAAAGAAAAGACCTTGGCACGGAAACTTTTTTTTTCTATCGGAACAGAGACACGGTAGTATTTTTCTGCGGTTCGATGCTTTGTTGACTTTTATGACAATATTGTGTAATGGAATTTCAGCTTTTAGGTTTCCGAAGAAAAATCTTTAAGGTAAGTGAATGTATTTTATTATTTAAGTCGAATATCAAATGTCTTTAAATATACACGAAAAACCGTCTTTGAACTAATACACCAACTTTTTACTAGCAAAGCAAGATGTTTGTAATGATTCTTTTCTCGACTGAAATTCCACATTTGAAAAAAAAAGAAACATTTCTTCGCTAGATAACCACATATTAGGTCACGACCAAGCTTTTTTGCGAAATTATACATTAACATTTAAAACCACCACATAGAAAAATATTACCGCCACTCATAATTTAATTAAAGTTCAACAATGCAAACACGACGAGAGGAGCAGAGAGCGAAACGACAATTTTTCACCTCGCCGTTCGGCCAGAGAGAATCAATTGCGTTCCACATAGAGCGTTCTAAAGAGAGAGAAAAAAATAATAATAATAAACTACTAGCGCCATTATCGATAATTACAACAATACCATTAGCATAATGTATAGAGAGAACAAAAAAGAGCTAACTGATCTACTGGAAGGAAAATCCATATCTCTACGCGCATATATATATGCGGACGCGTGCGTGTATGCATAGCCTTTGCCGCGGCAGTGTGCACGTGTATGTGTGCGGTACATATATATACGTACACGTGTACATAGGTATATGTATATATATAAGCGAAACAGAAGGTGCGATACGATCGCGGCTTGGGCTCTTTCCTCTTTTAACGCCCGTATTCTGTCTCCTTTTGCGCGCGAAACAAAGCTCTACTACTCGTGTTATATACTCTTTCTCTTTCCTCTCTTTCTCTCTCTTTCTCTCTCTCCCTCTTTTCGCTAATCATTGTTGTATCCGATCTTAATATGATTTTCATAATGGACTGCAATTGAATTGAAAGGATTGCTTTTTCATTTGATAATGAATCGTTATCGTAAGATATATTTACAGTTATATTTCGAATGTACAATAATGTGAATTTTATATATTTCTCAAAAAGATAAAATAAAAATTTTGACGTACTTAATAAATGATTCTACAGGTTTCAGAATAGTCTTGTCACATTAAGACCGGATAGCAGGGTAAATACAGCACAATTATTGATAGACAAATTATTATTAATGTTTTTCTTTTACCGCCACCACCACCACAACAACAACAGACGCCAGGCTAAAATAGACGCCGAGAGGAGAAAAAAAAAACGACACATAGAATCGATCTATGCATTTGTTCGTTTCTGCTTTTTTTTTCTTTCTTTTCTTTCGATTTAGCGGTCAACCTGTATGCCACAGCGCATGCACGATCGAGCCTCGTTTTACCCTCATTCTGCCTCCGTTACGTTTTACAGTTAATCAAGTTCAGGTTATTTCGTGGAAAAGTCGTTTATTCGTGTGCTTTACGTTATATGTACATGCGTTTACATTGTTTTATTTTTCCATTGAAGAAGAAAAGGCTAGAAAAGTTATCGGAAACTAAATTGAGAAACTTGCGGATTTGCGCGATCGAGCTAGTTATAAGACAATTAAAAGAAAAAAGGTATAAGCACAAGGCATTTTGCAACTTGAACGTTAAAAGCGTATGTGTATACAGTAACATAAAAGAGACAAATGCCTATGATTGTATTGGTTATGCGTGGGAATTGCGAAGGGGGAGAGACGAGATTTTGTTCGAAAACATGTTTTTCGTTTTGACCAATGTGTAAAAAATCATCAATGTTGTTTTACTGCTTTAAAATATGTTTCTAGCGAAATAAATTATTACTTTGCGTCATAAAATGCTACGAACATCACGACATTGACTACGTTCTTTTCTACAAGATAATAATTTTATTAAAAAAAGTATAGCTGTGAATATACAAAAATATGTCTAAGTCATGCTTTACAAGAAAAAAAATACAACGAAGATACATTACTTATATATATCCACCGTGCAAAAGTAAGCATGCAAAAGTAATTGTTATAAATTAAAAATTAAAAATTTTCTGCTTAACATGGCCTCTTTAATTTCATGGTAAGTAAACTTAAAATTGTGTCAACTAGTGGAAATGCCATTTTTTTCACTAGAAAAGTATAGTTTACCCAAGTGAATGTAGCAAAAAAAAGAACAAGAATTATTGGAAAAGATCTAATTAAACTAAGTGAATTTAGGAACGATCTAATAAAGAATTGAAGGTAATGTTTTAAAAATTCATAGGTTTAATTGATTTTCCATGTTATGCTATTTAACGTCAACTTAACAAGTACAGAATTATCCATTTGTATATTGCTCTCAATACGAGAAAGGTAATGTCGATCAAACATACTAATTTATTTAATTGAACAAGCTATGAAGAGAATGACAGCCTTTCACGTCACATTTCCTATTAATCTACTTTGTACGAACGAAATGTAATTCTATTACATTAGCTTGCTTTTCATAATAATTTGCAATTTAATTTATTATAGTTATAGTCGAAAATAAGTCAAGAGGTATATAAAAAGAAAGAATTTTAATTTTTCCAATAATTTTTTTTAGAATTATTTATTTTTTATTTTTCTTCTGTAAAATGAATCTCTCCTCCTTCAACAACATCGGGAGCCTCCCCACAAAAAGAGCCATTAAAAAGAAAAGGACAGAGCGAAAATAATAACATAATTAGAAAGACAAATTATAAAAAAGATAATACAGTAGCATTAGAGTTACCATCACTTCGAATGTTGTACTTCATCAGAACGTTTTGCATTTTTTTCTCGGACAATAGCGCTTTGTACAGTAAAGATATAGAAGAAAAAAATATATAAAAAATGATTTTCGGGTACGATATCAGAGATTAAATCGGCACCGACGTATTTACAAGATAATGTTCTTCAAGATATAAACGAAAGAAAAAAACCGCACGCAATAATGAATTAGGATACAATGTGGGGTACGATATCTAATTATACTAACACCGATGTATTTACAAAATAATATATTTCAAGACAAACGAAAAAAAAAACACAATTTAATGACCGAATAACGCAATAAATTAGAAAACTTCCTTTAATTACTATTACGATCTAAATACAGTAAATTTTCGTCCGACTCTACAGAAAAAAAGAACAAAATCGTCATTACTTTAACAGCACAACAATGAAGCCATACGCAACATAAAAAAAGAAAAAAAAAGATCGTTCGCGAAGCCCAGGACAGTCGGCACGTAGAACTAAAACTATACAGCCATGTACAAAAATATAAACGACTATCTCGAAGCGCAGCCCCTTACTAATCGCCATACCGTCCAAAACCCCGCGCATTTGTCTCTATGTTAAGCCATAAACATTAATTAATCGAAACTATAAAAGAGAAGAAGAATATAAGTCAGTAGTAATAAAAAAAAAACATAAGTATGCGAACAACAATAAAGAAGAATAAAGGAATAATGTAAAGAGCGAGATCTCTCTAACAAAAAAAAAGAAAAAAAAAATCATTAAAATCGCGCGCATATAACGACATCTCTCTCAGTGTCAATGTCTGTTTAGAACAGGCTACCGTTGCCGCGCAGCATAGAGGGCAGAAACTGCGGCAGCAGCGCGGCCTTCTCGGCCGCGAGCCGCTGCTGCTGCTGATGCTGCTGTTGCTGTTGATGCTGCTGCTGTGCCTGTTGCTGCTGATGGTGGTGGTGATGGTGGCTCATCATCAGTGCCGGGCTATGATGGCCATTCTGATGCTGCTGCTGCTGTTGCTGCTGCTGCATCAGCGCCTGTTGCTGGCGATTATGTTCCTTAATGTGTTTGCCCAGTGGGGACATACCGGCTGCTGCTGCTGCACTTGTGTAAGGATACGCCTCCGCGGCGAAGTTGTACGACTGCGCAGCTGCTGCTGGGTAAGAGGCTGCTGCCGCTGCTGCGTTCTGGTACTCGTAGAATTGAGAGGCTGCTGCTACAGCGGCTGCGTGGCTCAGCTGGGACGCTGGTAAGGGTACCAGACCGCCAGGGGCTGCTGCTGCGAGGTACGGCGATTGGTAGACGTAGCCCTGTGGGACTCTGGAAAATATAGCAAGGGCTGTGGTTAGGTCGAGTGTTGTGTGGGGTATGAGAGTGTGGGGTGGTTTTTTTTAATGGCGGGGTCGGGGAGTTTGTTTTTTTGTTTTTTGGTGTGTGGTTGCACTCTGAATTGTTTGAAGGGTGGATTGAAAAAGTGGACTTAAAGTGGAGCTAAAAATGATTAGGAAATAATTCTAAAGTAAATTATAGCATTTTGGATATGAAACATTTCTTTTTTAAGTTTTGAGTATATAGGATTATGCAAAAATTCTTTTATCCAGGAGATTTCTTCAAAGAATTCAGAGTGTAATACACAAATTTTAGTGAAAGAGCGTTGCTAAGAGCGTCGATCAGAGCCTGCTTTATCATAATTTCTACCATTCTTATTGTCATCTAGGCCTTTATACTATAGGGAACAAAGGAAGGAAGGATTATTATTCATCGATCTCGATATTTTCCCCTAAATCTTTTCGAAACGTTTATCCGACCGTTTATCCGTCCACTAAAATATACGGTACAATATATCAATATAATGACCCGACGCTATATGCCAACCGTTAATTACCCGTCTCTCCATTTGGCTCGCGTTTTTAGAACGGAGAGAAGATTAAAAGTAGAGATTGCGACCGACGGAAATACATTGCACCATCCGATCTCATTTGGTCTCATACGCGCATTTAGGTGGACAGCACGGACACACCGATAAAAGCTTTAATCGATTAAGCGAGCTTTAACGACGGTAGCGATTTCGGGATAAGATCGTATATGCAGGAACAATCAGGTGGTCTTTTTAAAACACCGATACGCGATACATACCGATTTTTCAAAACTCCAATTACACGAGCATCCGTAAAAGAAATTTGATATGATGGGGGAACAGTGCGAGGATTGGAAAAGGGTTATCTAGGCAATGCGTGTGAAAGCACATCGACAGTAAGCGGTCCACTGTGCGGGGGCTCAGCGCGATAATCGACGCTCTTGCACAAAATCATGTTTTCAAAAGAACCAAATGTAAAAAAAAAAGAGTAAATATAGTTATACAAAAAAAAAACAACTGAAAAAACACTGTGATAGGCGAGTACAAAACAATCAAAGAAGTCCGAAGTCGCCAAATAACAAGAAAAAAAAAACCAAGAAACAGCAAACCAACGACAAACGTGTAGGTACTGCATGAGATAAAAATACTTGTCGGCACACGGCACACGACACACGATTATCTAACACCAACGTTAGTACCTTAGTCGCGAAAGAGATATAACTTTCAGGCATAGGACGGATAATAATAGTCTTTTTAGTTTTAATTGTGAGCTTTCTTCTTTCTTTTTGGTCTGTGCGGCTATATAAGTATCGTCTGCAGTCTGGGGAGGGAGATCGGCAGTGCGGCGACCGCGCGGCCGCCATTTTGGGGTCGAGGAGTAGAGAGATAGGGCAAACGAGGCAACTCGAAATTTGTTTCTACTTTGTAATAATAATGAAAGTTAAAATTTAGATACAAAAGTCAGATCCTAAATGATAAATGGTTATTGAAAAATTGTAATAATTGTTGTTATAAATGGTCATGTAAAGTAAAAGAAAATCATAAATATCTTTTTTCTGGAGTATTCAAAGTTATATACTTTACAATAACGTAAGAAATTTGAAGAAATTAGTTCGAGTGAAAATGTTATTCAGCTTGTAAAATTGTTTAGGCAAAGTTCACACGAAGTGGTGAGTATGAGTATTAATAATATATCTTAACCACTACAACTGTTACCATTTATAAGCCAATTCAAACAGAAAAATAAAGTATATTGTTACTACACATAGTCAAATATCCTCGGTTCACCAAAAGTAACAAAATCCATCAACCAAGAAAATTTCTCACAGTTGTACTACATCAAAAACGGTATAAACCACGTCCATCACGACAAAAAAATAAGAAACCAAAGAACAACTATCGATCCTTAAGAGTGAGAAAAATAAGCCTCTGTCCTTTACAACAAAAAGCCATATTATATCCAACAAAATAATTGCATGCACGCTGCGTGTAAATATGCTCTCTCATTCTCTCTCTCTCTCTTTCTTTGGACAATGGTCGAATTTACTATATTGATTCTCGACACCAGTCCCTGGGTATAAACTTCATATTTTATTAGTCGCACGCGTAGCCTTTCACTTTTCCAGAAACCCTAAAAGAGAAGCAGCCGCGAGCACGGACGCGAGCCGTACAGGATGTATGTCAACGGGCTTCGCATCAGGGGGAAAGTTATTTCCTCGTCTTCCTAGCCGCGCGGGCGCATCAAAATATTGTGACGACAAAAGGTATATAGCAAACAAATAAGAAGCGGCACAGATCATCGATGGTTAATATAGTTGATCGTCTAATTGAACGAGGGAAAGAATCGAAACGCCAAGATCTAGAAAATGATCGCAGTTGCGGCAACCTCGTTTTGCCCAGCTCATATTTCTACACGTGGCCGGAAATAACCTCGGAAATAGCACTCGCGAGCGATCTTTAGGTGAAAATGTCCTCTTTTTTTTGCTCACCTGAACAAAAACTTGGTAATGAATTTAACATTGATTTTTTGGACACAATTAAGTGAACTCATTCATGTTAAACCATAAAAAGAACGGGAAAATCAATTTTCCCAAAAGCGCAACCGCAGCTAATTTTCCGGCTCCCCCTCGTGTCCCTGTCACCGCAACACTATATAATTCACCCACACCGCACATAATTACACACATTACATCGCACGCGTACCCTTTCACTTACCCCTATACCCTCTGTACAACAAATACTCCCATTCCCCAGAATCAATACACGCACGCGTACACCTACTACAATATATCAAAGCACGCAGGTGTACGAAAATCACCCGACACGTTTCCCGCTTTTTCGTATACACACATGAGACAGGTCTCTCACTCTTGGCTTTCCCGGGGACAGCCCTGAACTCTCTTTGCTCCGTTATTATTACTCCGTCTATGTATGTATATACACGTAGCTGTACGTATGTATACGCCCCCGTGTCCGCGGATCGATGACGCGTGTGGTGCGCTTCCGCTGAATCAATATATACGGGCGCACGAGCGCGGACGACATACACACGTTATGTCCTGCGACCTCCGCCGCGAATTCCGGCGCGCGCTCGCGGTTTGCTGCTGGTTCGATTTTTTTCTTTTTTCGTTCGTCTAGGATATATGTTTTGCGAGTATTTTTTTGGGGGGAGTGTGGGTGTGGGAAAAAAGGACGAAGCGAGAGGTGGTACAGTGAAAATTGAGCGGGTGGGTTAACGATTTTTCGTGGCGGGGTCGTGCGGGTGATGGGTAACGAGGTTGCGGTTTTGCGAAAACGCATAGTTTTAGATTGGTTTAAAAGCTTCTAAAGGGGTGGTGTAGAAAGGGGAAATAATTTGTAGGGGAAATTTTAGATGTAAGGTATAGGACTTTCAAGGTTTTGTATAAGAAATTTGATATATTATGGAAAATGGGTTGCGTGAAAGTTGCCGTTCATCTACGTTCAGTGACGGTTTTTGGCTATATTATTCTTCGATGGTAGATTTTGAAAAGGAACGCATTCGAATTATATTTCAATAGCAGATAGGAAATTTTCTAATCTTAATGATAATCAAATCGTATCTCACACTAGCGGCCCCCAAATTCGGACATTCCGAATAATGTAAACATCAATATTATACATCGATTCCATGTAAGAATACGCTTATGAGTCCGTCAGAAATTCAAATATGGTCAATTTTAATTTCCTTTCACGATTCGCGATACAACGTCGCCCTTTATGTTCAACCGATCTACTTCCAAAACCAAAATTCCACCAAATTCTGTTACACGCACACTAAAAATTATACACATCAATCCACACTTCCAAAAACCACATCAACCACTAAATATCACACCGCATCCAGCTTTAATCCATCCTACTACTACCCAACCAACATTCGAACCGGCGAGCTTCTGCTCTCTCTCTCTCTCCGTCGCCTTTTTCCTATCGAATTTATCTTTCTGTCGCATCTCGACGGTCGTCTCTACATTATGGATGGCTCGCGTGTCTCCCGCGCGCGAGGCTATTTCGCCGGCGGCCAGCCGATGGCCTCTACCGCGAGGGAGCCTTTCTGCATAGTTCATTCTCTCGTTTTCCGCGCAATTTCCATGTTACACGAGCGAACGCCCGTTTCTCCTTTTTTTTTGCGAAAAAGTTTTTCGTATATTTATATGAGAAGTATTTTGTAAGCTTTATTTCAGTTGGATTTTGATAGTGATTAGAGTTTATCTTGGGGAGGATAAAGCGTCATTATGTTTCATGGTAACCCGGTGGTGAAAACTTGGCTGAGAATTAAAAAAAACCTACAGAAACCTTATATATACGCCTCATCATCCATCACGATAAACTTTAACAATCCGACAGATTAATTGCCCACCAAAAATAATACACACATTGCCTCCCCAATATCAATTCAAAAACTTTCAATCTCACAATTACCCCCCTCATGGGAAAAATCTCCACCCCTTTAACACACGCATATACCCGTAATCACTATCTCCGGAAAATAACCCCTTTCCCAAAAAACCAACCCCACTATATGTATATAGCGACAATCCGATTTCCTGTCGCATGCGCGCACGCAAAGACGATACTTGTACTTCCATACAACACCTCGATCGCCTCGCCCCTACGGTCGGTTTCCGGCGCAAAGTGGCCGCGGCCGATTACGATCTCGACCCCCTTTTTTCCGGAAAGTATAAAGCGCCGCGAGGGGACGCGCGGGAAAGGAATTGCGCCCCGCGCGAGCCACGTGCGTGGGTTGTAGACAGTATGGGTTTTTGTTGGGGGATGGGGGTGGCAACGGGTTGTAGAGGCGTTTGTTCTTTTTTTGTTTTGGCTTGTGTTTAAGGGATGATTGATTGGGGTTTTAAGGGTGGAGAATGTTTGATTAAAAAAAGTTTCTATGGTTGTATTTTTGGTTTTAGGCAAGTACCTATGTAGAAGAAAATAGAAATAACGTTTCTTTTATCATGGAAAGAAATTCGTAAAAATGTCTAATGTCAAACTGTGAAAGAACTTGGAGTCTTTCTAAACCTTTTGGCACTTTTTCTTACACAATTACAAAACTTTTAGTAAAAAGTGCCAAAAAGTTTCGATTTTCAGGCCTGACTCCGGTTACTTGATGTTTACTAATTCCATTCTCTCCCTGTGATCTCCATTTAGTTTAGTTAACATTTTAAACATTACAATAATTAATTTTCAATTACGCAACGTTATCATTGAATAAACATACTCCTTCACAGTATACTTCACTTTCCTTCCTTCCACACACAACCTCCCTTACAAACCCAATAAACTTTCTCCCGAATCACCCAATAACATTACCACCACATCGAATGACCACATCATTAACCCCCTTTTCTATCCCCGACCTGTGTGCCCCATCGCCGTGTCCACTCCATCAATTGTCATCCTCCTACCTCCTTCCGGAACTATATACACGACGACCCCATCACCCCCTACATCGTGGTGACTCGCTCAACTCTCTTTCCTTTCCTTTCGCGTGATGTGCACCTGCCCGCTGAATTATTACGCGATTAGAAGGCACACGCGTGTAATTCCCTCCCCCGCGCGGCTGCGAGCGAACTTGTCGCGCGTAATCGTTCCCCCGGGTATGTATGTATGTGCCTCATGCCTGCATGTCTACCTATGGCGCTTTTTATCGCGCCGGCTCTCGCTGCTTCCGCTTATGCTAGTAAAGTGGATTGCGCGCGTACTGTATGTATGTGTGTGCGTATATGTACGATGAGGTTGCAGGATATGACGTAATTAGGTCCGATTGGGCGAGGTAAGTGAAAATATGTGGCGATAATGGTTAAGAAAAGGTATTGGATTTTTGTCGTCCCTCGGTTTTTGAAAATTGAGGTTGGGGAGAAATGAGGCGAGGGGCGCTAAAATCAATTTTGTTGGAAAAATATGTCGGCGCAAAAAAAGGTCCGCGAAAATAGACCGACCTCGGGGCTACATTATATTCTCTTAAATAAAATAAGCACAAATGCGAGGTGAAAATATAAAGTTAACAGCCGGTTATCGATTTTTGGCTCGTAAAGCATTATAGATATTTTTCGAAACGAGAGAGTCGTGTCACCACCGCGAGTCTATTTTTACGAGCCGATAATAAATTAAAATTGTTCCAGTCGCCGCGCGTTATTAAAAATTTTTCCATAACCTTGCGGACACGTGTCAGTTCCAATATATCCTACGCAGTTCTCACAGGTAAAGAACAAACATATACATTTTTGTCATATACTTTCCACTCAATACTACCAAAAAAGCTCGAAACCGCCATCGGCATTTTACCGCTCTACATACCTATAGATAGTGGCGGTAGGTGGACAGATGAACTCTCGCTTTGGTGCGCCGGCGCCGAGCGGATAATCCAATGGGATGATCCGCCAATCCGCGGGCGCCTGGTTCCTCCGCCCCCCGCGCGTTACCCTCCAATCGACCCTCTCGGTTCACACCCTCTCGCGCATGTGTACACGTGCGTTTATTTTGCCGACTGTCGTGTCCCCTCCGTATACGGAGTACTAGAACTCTTCGAGGTCGCGCGATTGTGAGCGTGGGTGAAAGCTTTTTTGTACTTTTCTCGAATGCTTTATTTCGTTTTAGGGGTTAAAAGATACGTTAATTCTGTATTATAGACGATTACTTTGACGATTCAAAGTAGGGAATATTAAAACTGTCTGTATATATATAGTATGTGTTAACTCGAACGAACCTATATTCTTATCTTAATCCACATTAATTATAATAGTTGAAACTATAGACACTTTTTTGCCAACAACGACGAATCTCACTCGGATTCATCTATATGTAACGATAACACTTTTGAAAAACCAAAAATAAGTTAGAATTTAAAAAAAAATCTCCAAAAATGTCTATATCACTGATAACCGCGTGTTAACCGGACGAGATAATCGTCTCTTTTTCCAAAAAAAGAAGAAGAAGAGACAGAAGTATACCGTAATAGCGGAAGGCGGTCTATTTTCGGAATCCGTAATAAGCGCGCGAGCGAGTGTACGCGATAACGATCTACGCGTACCTCGGGCTCACTTTGCGCAATCGCGCCGAGACACGTGTGCCCGCGTCGCTTCTTTTGTCGATTTTAGACTTTTCCGGGACTTGTACAGGTGAGCGCTTATATGTATCAAGACACACGCGTGTGTGTACCGTTCGTTTCGGGTTAAGTATACATGAAAAAATGTCGGTGATGGTTTCGTGCAGCCGGTGTGAGAGAAAAATCGGAGCGGATTTTAAGAAGACTGATTTTATATCGCGGGAGTATATTCTATGATTATGACAATTAAGAATGTCACTGTATAAGTTGTGAAAAATTATTTTTATACGAAGTTTCGTCTACGCGCAGAACATGATTAATGTCATATTATATTTCGTTACAAAATTTCTTTTTAACATTCCTTTTATATACCCACACACCGAAAATTAACAAACTACAATAACAAAAACCTAATTCTCCTCCTCAGAAATATCAAATTAACTAATAGTCCACGGCACAAACATCCGTCCACCACGCGACACACCGCTCGAAATCATCGCTAATAATATTTCTCTCGCCGCGCCGCTGCGTGTTCTGGCACTACTCCTCGAGACATCTACTCGTCTGATCTCTGGCTAGCGCATAGTAGACTGGCGCACGCGTGCGTATATATATGTACAACGTATCCGACCAAGGACGCGATTTCGGGCGCATTGTCTTCGGTCGGCGTAAATCACAGCGACGAGCTTTTTAACGCCCGCTGTATGAAAAATAATGAATGGGGGAGTAGGTGGGATCTATTTTGATCGGGTAATAGAGTGGTGGTTTTACCGCTTTTCGAGTGGCGTTTTTAGTTTAATAAAAGAGAGATAGATGTTTTTTTGAAGTATAAAGTGTGGAAGATGAAGGTGGGCTAATATATTTTGAGAGTAGATTGAGCGCCGTTTTGGTGATTAATGAACAGTAAGAAAGTTAAATTGCTCGAAACGAACAACGATGCTTAATTAAAGCTCTTCCGTCTACATCAGATTTGAAATTTTTATATATATTATCCCCCCGCGAATCTCTCCCGAAATACACTGACAATAACCAACCCGAAGCTCACACAATACCTCGCCTCTCTTTTTCTTCCTCGTCCTCATACCCCCGGAGCCTCAGTATAGCGGCAACCGACAGACAGACAAGCTAGCTAGCGCGCGAGAGACACGACAGGGACAGGTGGCGGCTAAATAAAGCCACGCCGGGGCTGGACCCCGGCCAGGGAAGGAGCGAGAGCGATTTTTCGTCGCGGTGCGAGATGCGTTGGGCGACCCGGTGTTGAGTTACACTTCTCTCTCTCTCTCCCTCTCTTTCTCCGACCAAAAAAGACCGTAATGAGCGAGCGAGCTGCGATTATTAATAATACACGCGGTAGGAGAGAGAGAAGCTGGAGGCTAGATCTGTGTGTGTGTTTTGGTCTAGGAGGCTTTTTTGGGGAGGAGGTGAGTTTTGGAGTAATTTTGGAGGAGAGAGAGATGGGCGAGGGTATTTTTGGGAGGGACTATAGCCGGGGTTCAATGGTTTTATGGCGCGACGCAGTTGTCGTGTATATTATATAGTGTGTTGCAGTATGCACAGCGCAGGGTACATCGAGGATTGTATTTTGGGCAGTGAGCGAGTTGGAGAGAAAAAGTTTTTTGGACGTTAGTCCTATACTTAGGTGCTGAGGTATTTATGAAATTTGTCAAAGCTTTTTAAAGATATTCTTATGTAAAGAGTAAATAAAACGAACAATCTATATCTATCACTATTACTGTCCTTACCTTTCCATCACTCTCTCCCGGTTCTTAATCATTAATATAGACATTATATAAATTAGAGTAACAAAACAAGATGGCAAGCCAAATTTTCGATCGCGAAGATTGTCAATCAGCAAACTTTTACCTACTCAATTCAACAAACCAACGCAATGGCAGAAGTTACACGGCAAGATTGTATCCGCGCGCAATAGGGATCAATTTTTCTCTCTATATATCCTCGAACGACCGCAACGGCAAAAAAGAAAACGGGGTTACCTTATCGGAACAGCGCCACGTGTTACGCGTGTTAAATTATAAAAAGACAAAGGCCGCGCAACCATCAACGGAGTAGCGAAGTGAAAGAGAGTACGTGCATGCAGTGTGTATGGGTGAGTAAAGTCGAATACAAAAGGAGAGTGAGAGAAGAAAGAACAAGAGAGAGAGAGAGAGAGACTGAAAATTACAACACCAATAGCGACACCAACATTCAAGCAGTTGCCGTCACTCAAACTCACGCATATACACATACACACACAACTATACGGTTATTAATCATTAAGAGGTTAACCGTGTAATTCCCATATAACGCGTACAGGCGCATGCGTATATACGATAAGGGAATATAGTTATTGCCCGCTCGTGCGAAATGAATTTCTATATTTATTAAGGCTCTCTCCGTGCGACGGCATTTGTAGGTCACGATGCCGATACGCTGTCGATCGATTTTTCTCGCGCTCGCGAACCTGCAGCTACATAGCAAGAGTGTTCATATCGGTTTGCCTATATGGTTTTTTTTTGCTAGCAGAGGTTGTGCGATCGACTGGGTTTTTTGAGTCTATATGTACCTACGTGGGTTTTTATTATTATTGACGTGGTGGGAACGATTTTGCGAAAGTAAGTTGACGAGGTATCGAACAGTATTGACTTTTTTCGATAGTGCAGTTCCGAAGGTGAGCTGTACTTTGTGTGGAAGTATTTTCAAAATTGAAAAATTTTACTAGAATATTTGTTCGTAAGGAGCTTTATCGAATAGATATCGCGGTCTACTTAATTATTCTTATAACCATAGTAATTTTACAACAAAATTGTGATAACGATTTTTTTAACAAAGCAATTATAAGAAACGATTTGCTCACAGTATAAACTCGATGCTTTTTTTTTTCAAAAAAACTTATCACACAATTAGCGGCTTTGTCACAAACAATTCTATATAAAATGGTAAATACTCGAACAAAAAAAAGTAGATTTTCATCATCCTCTCGACATTACAAATCAATCACATTAAAAAGCCTCTTAAAAAAACAACCGCACGAGTAATTCTTCCAGGTAAAAAAAATCTCCCCACCGTGCCTGCAATCACGCTACTCGGCGACCACGTAGATCCCCTTGCCTCGAAAAAAAAACCCAGCCCGACAACCAATCCACCCCGAAAATAACCCTATACCGGCGCCCCGTTCAACCGCATCCATACAAGGCTCTCACTCTCTTCGCCCCTTCACGATAAAATCGATTTCGGGTAGTAGCCGGAGCAAGACGGACTGGCTCGCTGAAAAATTAATGCACTCGCCGCTACCGTTGCTCGCATATATACACACAGAGACAGACGTTATATATACATGTTCGCAGGGTTCTAATTCGGTGGCAGGTCCGTTGCCCGGCGCCAAAAAGAGGAGGAAGAAGAAGACACGAGTGGGTATATAAGAAGCGAGCGATAAGCGACGTGGAAGAGGCGGAGAGAGACGTTCGTGTATATACGCGAGACTGATTAACGGGGCGCGCGACGACGCTGAGCTAAATGTCGCGAGAGAGTATAAAGTTGGGAAAGCGATAGAGTTGGAAATTCCGGCGACGAGGTCGGCTGGAAAAGTAGTGGACGAGGGGGCGAGGTTGAAATATGGTGGCGGCGAGGTGTCACGGATGCGAAGTTATTTTTGTATCTTGTACGTTTTGGAGTTTGTCGCTAAGGGATTTAATCTAATTAACTTATGTAGTAGCTTGAATTATATTTATGTGTGAGTCTATGTTTCTCGTGTGTCTAAGGTTTCTCTAGTCCTTGCATTGCTGTATCGATAAGAATTTCCAAATACCAAAAAATAAATAAAAATCGCTATTTAAACATTACTGTATAACCCATTTTTTCACAAAACACGTCTATATGCACACTAGACAAAAAAAAAATTAAACAAAAAAATAAAACAGCACACAAACACAATCCCTCCGAAGCACTCTACACCACGTAAGTGTACAACAAAAGCGAATGAGAGATGAACAAAAAAATCTACTGAGTATATATATAATGAGTGCGACACACGCTCACAAACATCGTCTAATGAAAACCACCCGATAAAACACAAGTATATATAATGTGCGCTACACAACGATCTTCTCACTGTGCAATCGTACAAATAAACAATGCGAAAAAACACGACAAACGAGGGAACGATAGAAGGAAGAAGAAGAAAAATCTGAAGAAACAGAGGTGGGCAAGAGTGAAACAGAGCAAAAGCTTTTTAGAGCGGATAGAGAGCGGGAAAGGCGCGATTAGAGTCCGTCGTGCCGGGGCGATTGGGTATTGACAGTGGGTCAAGTACGTTTATTCCGGCTCGTTACCATTACCAACGCGACGAGCGGCCTAAAGCTCACACGGCGCGAATGTATAGACGCAAAGGACGCGCGTTAATGCCGTCTTTGTTAATTCATATGACGATTATTATTATTAATAATATTAATATTATTATTACTGCCGTTAATCCATTACCAATTGTTATATTGACAAATCATCATAGTAGTATTATGCTGATTAAAGTAAGAGAGAACAAATAAAGAAGTAAAATGTACAAGTATAGTATGGTGTCATGTACAACGAAACGAAAAAAAAAAGATAAAGAAAGTATAAAAACGTATGAGAAACAGAGAGAAACAAAAAAAAATTGAAAACAAAGAATGTCAAAGGTAAAAAGAAGACCAAGAAAAGTGAAAAACGTGTGAACAAATAAAAACGGTTAAAAAAAATAGAGAGGAGAGAAACAAACAAAGTCCAAAGTCTCTCAACAAATCTCAATCATGTCAAAAGTATATATTATGTAGATATTATATTATTGTAAACCAGTCGTAATATTATGTATAGAGAATATTATGTATTATGTCAATCAACCACCACTTCATGACTCAAGTAAGATAAAAAAAACAAGTATAAACCAAAGAGAAGTAATATAAACAATGAGTAAAAAAAAAGTCATGTATAATAGAGTGAGAAAATAAAAAACAAACAACCAACAAAAAAAAAACCAAGATAAAATCATCACGATCCTCTCACAACTAGTAAAAGAAACTGCAATAATGTATAATGTAACAAAGGCATTATAAATACGGAGAGTATAAAGAGAAAGTATTCGTACGTATTAGGTACTTCTTGGCTTCGTATTACGTGTGCGTGTGCCGCGACATTATCCTGTCCCTCTCCCATCCCTCTCTTTCATTTGTCATTCTTTCTCTTTCTCTGTCATTGTCATTAACTCGAGATTTTTTTTTCTGTTTTGCCTGCGCTTCACGTTCGCGCGCTTTTATTTATATGAGCTTTTATTCAGGTAACGCGCCTCCCGAGATTATCGCTGCGCGTCAGGATGCTGAAACGTCACATGATTCAAAGTTGAGACAAAATTGGCATATGTGGTTTTCATCAAGGGTGCAATTAAAATTATATATATAATATATAGCTTTCGTGAATGCTCTTTTCTTTTTCCTCGTTATGCTATAATAAAATTATAATAAATATAGAAAAGAAGGATGATAATAATATTGAAAATACTTTTTAAAGAATTTTTGATTTTCAAAATTTTTGACGCGGCAAATTAATATTGATGTAAAGATATATAATCACAAGTGTTTAGATCAATCGTTTTTGAACTGCCAAAATAATGAAAATAATTTTCAAAAAGCATGTATGTATGGTATAATTATGAAAGAGAGAAAAGCTTGTTTGAAAATCCCATTATCGGAGCTCTGAAAAAAAATTGTTGGTTATATAGAAAAAAGATCGAAGAACGCAAAAAATAAGAACATAATAGTGAATCCAGCAAAATGAAAATTGATGTAGAAAAAAAAAATCAATCGTAAAGTGAACTTTGACGAGATGAGGATATCTCGCACTTTTCTTTCTCAACTTCAGAGCGATAAATATATGTGTATTTTTTTTTTTTTCATTTTTTTCGTTACTTTCTTCTTTACGTGATATATTTTTTTGGCTTTGCTTTGTGTAAACAGACTCACCCATACTGGCCAGGTAGAACAGCGGGATATCCGGCGCGAATGCCAGCGGCGAACGGGAAGGCTGCAAAATGAAAATAAAAAAGAAAATCATTGCACCGCTGAAACTTGAACTGCATTCTCACATATACGCGCGACGCAGACACGTGTGGTTCTTTCTCACTCGCTCTCCCTCTCAGTCGCACATCATTCTCACTCTCTCTCTCGCGCACATACATAGAGTTCGCGAAAGCTTTGTTTGTTTGGTTTGGCGTATTTTTGACGGTGATCTCAATGATCTATAAGGTTGGCGAAGGATGAGGTTTCGAATGACTGCACTAGCGCTCAGTCGATGCGGCGTTTGTAATAAAAGTATATATATGCAGAAATGTGAAGAAATTTAGTGGTCAAGTAAATATACAAAAGAGTATCGATTATCGATTCTATATACGTATTTTTGTTTTAATATCAAACTTTTATCACTATTTACAGAAAATGTCATAATTTACATATCATAAAGAAAAAGAAACATTATGCTACATCTTAAGAGGTTGCATTTCTTTTCAAACACCTCTATATCAAAACACTACACCTTAAGCAACAACCCCCTCAACATCGCACCATATACCGCGACATATCAAAAATTGCCAACCCCCAAGCCATCTAATCGACATACATAGCCACCAAATATACAAAGGCCGCCTTCGTTTTACAACCTCCGCCCGCGCCTATATAACTACTCGCACATATCATCGTCATCGTGTACACGCGCGAAACTCGCGGCCAACGCACACACACAAGGCTGGCGACACGCGCGCGCAGCGCAATTTTAGACTAAGGGCGCTTGCACACGACGACGACGACGAAGAAAGAGTATATAGCGCTTGGCTCGTGGCCCGAACTCGCGGAATTATTGTGCACTTTGTGCGCCGAGCGAGAGGCGGGTATATAACACGAGTCGGAGCGAGATTGAATATATATGTGTATGCGCCGGTACGCTCGGGATGGAAATGTAGAGCGGAAAGAGGATTCGCGGAACGAGATTTCTGCGGTGGGAAAATAAGGCGGGGAATGTGTATGTACGTATGGAGTAGACGCGAGTGGAAAATTTTCTTATATAGGTATTCGTTGGGGGAAATAAATGAATCGAGAAATTTTTTTTTTTTTGCGAGTAGAGATGGATATTACACGGAGCTTTGGGAAGTTTAATAGGCGTGAAATAACGGTTGAGAAAAGTTTGAATCGTTGGTGCAAAGTAGTTATATATGTTTAAACAAAGAAACTGTGACGTTTTTTTTCACGAAAAAGCTCCACTCTATCTACTACCAAGTACCTCGCACGCTGAATTAAGACCCGTAAATCCGATAAAATTCTTCACTCCCATTTTTTATTATCACTTAAAATCTTGAAAACGAACGATTATACCACCGACGGAGGCAGCGTTAAATTTAACCCCCTAGTAAATAACGAGCCTTGCGCGCACGCACGAGAACCAAAACAAATGACCCATCGCAAAAATTTCCAGCAGTAGCAATAAAAATCAATCCCGCACTCGACCTTCCGGGCCGACGACGTCGCCGCCGTACCTATATACACGACGATTTTGGCGTCGCGTCAACGACGCATCGCAATAATCGTATAACGGCGCGAGCGTCTCGATAAGAGACGAAAATAAACCTCGAGAGCGAGAGAGAGAGGGACAGATCAAAGAAGAGATCGCGACGAAATATTCAGGAAGACGCGAGCCGTGCGTTTAATGGCCCCCCGACGCTTCTTCTTTTTTTGAAAATAAAAGCAAGCGATGGAAGCGTTACGTTATTAAGTGGCAACAGCTGCTGGTAGAGAGAGGGCATCGATCTTGAGGTTCAGGTGAAGCTCTGCGAAGTGAATTTTGAGAGAGAGAGAGAGGGAGGAATTTTTTTAACGTATTTTGACTAGGGTAATTGCTCGGTATGCAGAAGTGCCAAAACCACTTTTCGTTGAAATCTTTACGTCGCGCCGGTGAAATATCGGCGTCGTAAACAGCTTGATTAAGTTGTAGGAACTCGTGTTTAGATAAATTCTGAATTTTTTAGCGGTTTTGAATTTATTGTGTAGCATTATTTGTTTGTGGCAAAACATGAATATTAGAGAATACCGGGAAACACTCGAAATTTAATTTTACATTTTACAGATTTTGGAAAAACTAAATATTGTCTGATTAATTAACAGTAACGAGCTGACTTATAAATTTCTCTAAACTTCGCGCAAACAATAATTCTTCACAACGAATAGCGCGTGCATTGCAAAGAAAAGCGACTGAATTAATTGAGAACCGCGCGAAAACAGAACTTGACCTTTGAAAAAACACAAGCCTGATTCACGAGGAGGCTATTTCGAAATCTTCTTTGTCATTAAAATAGATTATATGAGCGCAGAGTATCTCTTGAGGGAAAGTGGGATTCGCGCAAAGGAGAGAAGAGGTTCGCTGATGGTATAAGCTTGAATAAGCGCGCAAGTTTCACTCCTACGTATATAAAAGCACCCTGCACATACGCATCACACTTACATATACAGCACACACCTCAACAGTAAATCAATCAAAACACACACATCATATCTCCTTAGTAGTATAAATAATACTTTAGCGTGAATAAATGCAAATTCTTCCGATATCGCCGAGCAAAGGTTTATTACTCGACGACACCGGCGAACACTATAATAAGTTAAAGTATAAAAACGTCCTCTACGTAAACCATGCAGAAAAACTCTGTTAAACTCGGCGCAGGTATATAACCTTCAACCCCTTAACACGTGTGACACACACCCCAAAATCTCTCTTTACGCAAAATTCACACACACACTGTACCCCAAAGAAAGCAGAATCACAGGTGTTAAAGCGAAAGTAGATAATATATATATATTCAATAGCTTATATGAGTATAGAGAGAGAAGAAAAGATTAAAAATAAAACTTACCAGCTTGGAGGTTGCCCCTGGGCTTGGCGCCGAGGATCGCGAGATTGACGTTGGCCTTGCGACCGTCGATTATGGGGTTCGGATCCTTACAGGCCCGCTCCGCTGCTGGCCTGTCGCCCATGATCACCTGGAGTGGACACACAACCAGAAGGCCAGCGCTTTATTATCGGCGAGCTGCTTGCGCCCGCGCGCGTCTCTCCTCTATTATCCTCCATTTTCGTTTCTTTCTTTCTTTGTTTGCATATTTTTAACTTGCGCCGGGGTTTCGCGGTTTACATTATATAGTTAATGTAAGGTTTTAATATTGTTTTATTAAGCTTGAAAATCAGGCATAACTAAGTACCTCGCGTTATATTCACCCCGATATCGCGCCTTTATATTTTCAATAAACACGTGAATAAACAAAACTAAAACGAGAAAGTTAAATATTACTTTTTACGACATCGAAATAGCGGGTGTCCGATACCGGCCGCGGTTTTTACGATTTTTAATCAATGTTACACACCACCAGCGTCTCAAATATATATATATTCACTTATATCGAATCAATAAAAATCGCCGGTTAAGAAAATGAAAGCACGTATACATCGCGCCGAAATGGCTATAATAAAAAGAACCGCGACTCATCTCTCTCCATAACGACAACCGTGTACCTACATACAAGCTAGCTGCTTTCTCACGTTCCCCGCGCGCGCTTGAAACCTGACTTTTCACATTATCGCTGCGGCGATAAGCTCCGAGCGCAGGTTCTTTCTTTCTTTCGTTTCTCCATACGCCTGAGTGTGTATACACGCCTGTCGTTCTTGCCTATACGTCCTCGCGCAGTCGCGTTTAAATCGCCGAAGCGTGTCTCTCCGTGTGCCGAGGAGTTCGTTTTTTTCTTTCTGTTGTTATGTCGAGGTGTATGTAAGTGTACCGAAGAGAGGAAGCCTTTATCGCGGCGAATTATCAATGGCGCAGTCGGTGTACGAGCGGCGAATCGCTAATTCCCAAGTGGTTTTTGATATTGTAATTGCGAGGTTGCCGACACCGCGGACCGCTGACACGATGACGCGCACGCGCAGGTACCCGAGTTGTGATAAGTCGCTGTTATAAGAACGCTTTATATTATATATTACACATCAGGTATAGAAATTTTTGATAGATTTGAATTTACGCGCGGTTTTGGTGCGACGACGCTTCTCTTTATTTATGGATTTTATATAATCATGCGCGTTTATTTATACGGAGAAATGAAATACATTTGTCGTGTATATAGTTACCGCAGGGGGGGCGATTTCTGCCGTGCGATTAAATTGGCGCGTAATTAACTTCTGGCACGTAATGAATAAACATTTGATGCGCGTTTCTGGTAATTTAACATATATTTCGGAATCGCGCGTTTCCGGTCGCCCGCGCGCGTATATCCTCTGGACGACTATTATTTTTACACGCCGCGGTTCCTGCGCGCGCGCCTGGCGAGTCGTATACGTATAGACGCAGCGAAGTTAAAAATATGCAAATATACGTCAATGGCTTGAATTTCTTTCACCGCGTGTGTTTTTGCGCGCGCCCGTTTGTGTGTGTATGTTTATTCGAAGAATATTAATATTATTTCAGCATTTTAGTGCTTTAGTTGTGGTAATGTACTACAAAACTGCGCTTCAAAATTCGTTTAAAGTTAATATTGCCCAATTAAAAACAACAATGAAGCACACAACTTCTAATGATTGAATCGTTTTATATGTATCTTTTGGCATTATTTTACATTATTAAAATAGGATAGCTTTATAAAATATATATACATCAATGATTTCATAATCAATTTACTATATGATGAAAAATTTTGCAAGTGTTAAAAACGATTCATTTGTGAGGATAGGAGCGCAAGTAAGTTAAAAAAAAACATCCTTACTCGGCGCTCCCCGTCTCTATATAATCCATATCACGACATCAAAAAGCCCACTCGAAACTCCGGCTATATATATGTAAGATACCAACCCACCATCTCATGTCATATCAAACCAACAACAAGTAAGAAAAAAAAGTCAAAAACCACATATAATACAAAAAGAAACCTATATAAAAACTCAAAATGTAACAAAGAACGAACGAACGAAAGAAAAAAAAAATGAAAAAAAATCAAATGTCACAAAAATAAAGAAAAAGAACTCACAAATCCGTAACCCCTGCTCTTGCCGGTCTGCCTGTCGGTAATAACGACCGCTTCCTCGATATCCCCATAGACGTTGAAATGTTCCCTGAGGCTCTTATCCGTCGTGTGATAAGGCAACCCGCCGACGAATAGTTTCGTCCACGTGGTATCCTTCTGCTGAGGCGTAGCGCCAGCCAGAGCGCCTAACCCGGACACAAGGTCATCAGGTCCGGGCGCGCCAACGGCCGCGCCGCCGAGGCCTGCGGCACCCGGCATCAACATCCTGAGCAGTTCGCTGCCTATTTCCGTGCCGCCTCGAGCTGCCGCCGCGGCTGCCGCTGCTACTGCAGCTGCTTGGGCCTGGCGATGATGGTGCGCCTGCTCCAGGTCAGCGAGGACGGCCGCCGTAGTAGCCGCCGCTGACTGACCACCGGCACCGCCGAGCGCGAGCGTCGTCGTTGTTGGGGGGGCTACTGCCGTGGACGGCGTCGGGCCTAGTAAGGCCGCCGCCTGGTGCGCGAACTGCGGTAGGGCTTGGATTTTGAATGGGTGGATCGGCCACCGGTTGGTTATGTGTCGAGCGATGGGCCTGGGTTAGTGGCTGTGCGGCATTTACTGGCTATAAGCTGTAACATAAGAGATGAATTTGTGTGTTAGATTTTTTTTATGGGGAGTATTTGATGGTGAATATTGTCGTGGAATTTCCGTTAATAGACGAGGAACAGAAGACGAAGTTTGGGGATTTCTATATGTGTGCTGTTTTTAGCGGTATTGTTGTTTAATGAAAAGTTAGTTATTCTTATAGTAACAGTATAGCGTCGCTGCGAGCATCGTCTGTATCAGCGATCTAAACATCTATATGATTACGACTTATAGGAAACATACAGTTTTTAATTCTTGCAAATAATACGATTTTTTTACAAAACGTGAAAATTTTCCAGTGACAATCGCGGGGAAATTTGTCGGACCCAAAAAAAATTGATTTATAATAGTTTTTACCGTGAGTTTTAAAATATTTGTTAGGAAACACTCCCTGTCGATTATTTGCTTCGATTAATTTGTTTAATGATGTATTATAAATTATTCACCGTTTCTAAAATTACGAAAGCCAATAGAGGAATATTTGTACTCAAAATATACATCAAACATTAAATGCAAAATTTTTGCCTTGACTATATATACATTATGTGCATTAAGATATTCATTCATTATTTTAAAAATCATCCACAATATTTTATTTACAAATTTTTAAAAAAAGTTATCATATACGAAATGTTTATTCTATACAGTATGATGTGGAGTAATGCATATCCTATATTTGTATTCATATATTTAAAATTTCCAGCACCAACTGTCGTTATATAAATCAACATTTTAAAAATATACTTGACATAAGTTGTTATTTTTGAATTTTACCCAAATCTTACCCATTAATTCTAGACTTAGAATCTCAACCGTATGAAAACAAGAAAAAAAAAACATTCCCGTCCACATAACGAAGTTATATATACGGGGTGCAATTTTTCTAAATCCCAACTCTGACACTGACAGATCGATAAAATCGTCGTTCGCCCGCTGAACACGACTGACCTGCTTTCCGCTAAATCTTTTAACTGGCGCTTTAATTGTCCCGTGTTTACGTTGACACTAAAAATAATGTACGAGAGGAATCCTGGTCTTCCAAGTAAATTTACATTTTTATTTTACCCCTAATTACTCTAACTCCACTGCCAACTAAAATATTCATGCGTATATTATAGCAGCACATATCCGACTCGAATTCCAACAACCACAGTAACTGGCGCATTATGTATATACGAAACGCCAAAAGCTCGAATAATACTGCAGTTAATCCAATTCAAACTGCGCGGAGTATACACACGCGGTTAATCGTAAATCGCGTATAGGAACTAAACCGCGCGTTATCAGCGGCGAAGGATCGTTGAACTGATTGTGTCGTAAAGCCAAAGCGGAGAGAGAGATGCTGTTCAATTAAATTTGACGGTTCGTTGAACTCGACGAGGGGGGGCCGATGAAACTATAGCGTGCGATGTTCTTCTTGAGCTTGTGTTCAATGCCGCCCGCGCGTTTTCACGGCCGGCACATGGCGCGCGCGTTGCGGAAATTATTCGGAACGAGTTCTAGTATTTTGATCGATCCCGCGGTCGATGAGATCGAAGGAGCTAAAAATAGACGGGTTTCACGCGGTGTTTTCCAATGGTAATTTTAGGGTTGGTAAAATATAGACTGTTCACGGGATTAGCGTATTTTTGGTTGTGTTTTCAATAGTTTATGGACGTGGAGAAAAATTTGAGTCAAGCGAGAAAATATAATGTAAATTAAGTTTTCAAGTCGTCTGAGGAAAATTGCTCTTGATATGTTTATTAAGATTGTCAAGTAAAATGCCGCGTTTGAAAATTATTTTTAACCTTTCGGTGATTGAAGATCAACGTAATAACGAAATGTATCTTTTGCGCGTATTTATTTCCATACGTATCTCGTGCTTAAGATAACAGGATTAAAAATGCATATTTTTGCATAGCAATAACAGCATAATAATCGCAAACACTGGTAACAATTGTTGTTACAGTTCAAGATATTTTTTTTAACGATAATTACTATTAAATATTACTATTAAATTTTATTACCGATTCTTTGATATTTTATAATTAAAGCATGATTGTAAATATTATAAATACTTAAGTATGGTGCAAATATGTGTCTGAAGTTTGCATCGTTGGAATGCAACGAAACCACAATTAATTAAAATTATAAAACAATGAAATTTTGATGTAAACCTTTGTCATAAAGTTATTTAATTTACATCACTAAAGAGAAAACACTAAATCTATGTACAACATCAATAGTAACTAACGTAACCTTGAACTAAAACCAAATTATTTTATTTTTGTTGCAGTTCGGACGTTGCAAACTTCAAACACAACTGTGCAAATAAATTTCCAATTTGTACATTCTTTTACAACGCAAAATTCCCCTGCCCTGTAGCAAAAATTTTATTCTTCAAACCAGCCACACACTTTTCCTTCTCGCCCTACAACCGCAACCCTCCGAACCACGCCGCCATTATAGCGCACGCCGTTCCACGAGATCCCGGTTCCACACACATCGTTTTATCCTCATGCGCACATGCGAGCTTGGAACCTACTCTGTATTGATATCCACACACGTGGTCAGCGTCAACCGATCCTCTTTCTCGATTCTGCACAATTACCACACACCCCTTTATGCACGATTGCTCACAACTCGCTGAAAATCCAGAAATAACTGTCACTGCAGCAACAACAGCGGCCGATGCACAACTGCATGAGCATCAACGCAGGCGACGACGCGACGCCGAATTTTCCCCCTCGCCTCTCTCGCTTTCTCTCTCTCGCATCCAAAAAGAAAGCCAGGCCAAATGCAGACAGTCAACGAACATTCGTGAGAGCGTGCGAGAGAGAGAGAGAGACGGAGAAAACCGCGCGCGCCGAATTTTCCGCACGCTCTCTCGCTCGCTCCCCTAGCTCTCCCCCACCCCGTCGCAGGTATATATGCACTGCATACGTGACCTAAAGAGCGGGGGGGAAAAGGGACGACGAGAGAGGCAAAAAATCCAGCCAGTGGTGGTGGGTTTTTGCCTGCTGCAGGCCGTGGGGGCCTGGTATTATATATTGTGCGCACGGGCCCAACGGTATATAGTACCCCCTCTCTCTTCTTTCTGACCTGAGGGCCCCGGGGTTGGCGATACTGTGTTGGTAGGGTAGGTATACGTGCGTGCAGCATCGGTGCTGCGTTCTTTGTTTTTGAGTGAGGTATGGTGGATGCGCGAGTTGTCGGTGCGCAGGTTAAGCCATTTACGAAGCTGTTGAATGATTAGCCGAGGATGATTTTGATTGGATAATAGGTCGGGGAGTCAAGTGAGCTTATTTTGATAGGTTGACGGTGATGCTGCTGGTAGATGGTTTTGAGCAATGGATGTTTTGTTGTATATACTTGTTGACAGCCTATGATGTAATGGTACTACCGTTAATCATCAATTCACAAGATGAAGTATTGGAGTGGTATTGGTACCGCGTTGGTACAATGTTGTTCAATATTGTGGTATTATTTGAATGTTATTTTTTGTTTAAGATGATGTGTAGCTTGAAAGTAACGTAAATAAAAATATAAAAAGGTGGAATTATAAGATAAAAAATCTAAATTGTATAATAATAAAGGGGTGACAACCCTTATTAACCAATCCCGAAGACAATCGTTCCAAATTGCAATACATCTGGCATCGAACCATTGTCCAAACTCCTAACGACCTCGCGCCTATAACACCACCGGTTCTCCGGAAAAAATGGAAACCAGACGCGCTTGCAGTACAGTCCAGTCCGCACTAATTACCTCATCCCGCAAAAACGAACGTACCTATTCATACTCTCCTCTCTTTCTCTAAAAGAAGGAATGCACGAAAGCGAAACCGCTCTCTCAGCTCCTTTTCAAAACTACGACGAACACACGCGCGTGCGTCTGATGTCTGGCGCGCGCGCGCGCATAACGCACCCCGCCGAGAGCGCGATCCCCCAAAGCCGCGAGAGAGCAGCTGCGGGCGCAAACCGGTGCGTATGTCTCTTTCTCTCTCTCTCCCTCTCTGGTATTGTATACGCACACGCGCACGCGTGTATATGTATGATGTATATACGCGGAGTCTTGAAAAGCTTCGAGGCGAAGGACGAGGGACCGGGAGGGAGGAAGAAAACTCGTATATGTGTGTATTCTGCTGCTATGGGGCCCGTTACGAGCGACGGGCCCGGTTTTTTTCTTAGTTGCAGTGTGTTTAAAGCAGGCGCTGGGTTGTGTGTGATCAGCCGGAAGATGCGTCGACGGTGTGTAGGTTTCTTGGGGTATGTATGTGCCTGCGCGAGATGCTGTTTGGGAATGATACGGTTTCGTGGACCGTTTGTTTATTTGGGTTTTGAGAGATATACACGACGTTGCAGGGTTTGGATATTATATATGGAGTGGAGTATTGAAATAATGTTGATAAAGTATTTTTCAAGTATTGTTTTTTTTAAGATAGTATATTTGAGTAATATTACTTCAATACTGTAGCAAGAATTTTTTGTAAATATTTTTAATTTAGTCAGTGATTCGTGAAAATTACAATCTTATAATTTTTTGTATGTATTATTAAGATATTAAGAATGTGAAAGAAGGAAGTAAAGTATTTATTTGATGAATAATCATAAATAAGTAACGAAACGTAGACAAATATTATGTTTAATGTAATTTTTCAAGTATAACGTAACTGCGTGAAAGCTGTGGTTAGAATGATTTGATGACGGTAGATCCGCTACGATATACATACTTTGCAGCCTGCATGGTGAATATTGTAGTATAGGTTAATAAATTACATTACTAGGAAAGACAGTATGCAAACTACGTGTTGTTCGAGAGAAAGTTACTTTATATATCATCAGAAGATTTCCCAGTAAAACGTATACTATACAAAAATGGATTTTTATATATTACTCCAATTATCAATAAACTATATTAATCTGACTGATTTTTTAATAAATAATTGATGCCTAGAATGGATTGAATTGAAACAAATCCAACAAAAACCTTCAACTGGCCAAGCCCGAAAATCACACCAACCTCAACTACAAAAAAAGAGAGAATCCCACCCAAATATTATCGTTCGAACCAGCCGCTTTCACGCAGCCATTGTCAAAAAGCTCGACGTATCCCCAGCGCTTTTTACCGCGTAATAAAGTGGCAGGCGCGGGGGCGCGAGGAGCAACCGAATGAAAATAAAGAGCGCAAGCGCGGAGGATACGACTTCGCGCGAAACTCGACAAAATTTCTCTATAAATAGCTGCACACGCGCGCCTCGGTATATACGCCGCGCTTGCGCGCCTCTAGAAATTTTAGGCGAATTCGCCAAGGTGCGGGACGCCAGCAGCAACGACGACGTCAGCGAAGCGGTGAATGAGGTTTTTCAAGAGAGGAAAAGCGTGAATGGCAGAGAAGAGTTCATTGAAGAGTGTGTGATGTATATACACGTGTGTGGGTGTGCGAGAAAGGGAAATGGAATTTTTTTCCGTGGGTAGCTGTTATCGGGCAGAGTTTGAATTGAATTCCTAGGTTTTGTTTGGCTGTTACGTAAGCAGTCTGGAAATTATAAGACGCGTATAAGCGGGACTGTATAGTATTATAATATTATTATCGAGTGTGGATTATTCATGACTAAAAATAGGTGTTTACTATACGATCGAATGGTTATTATTAATATACGGTGGTTGACGATATTTTTTCGATCCATTATTTTTAGAGCAATATATTTTTCGAGCGCGGTAGTAGCGGAATGTGCTGTCCTGACGGGAAGAAAAATTATTTCGCGTTTTTAAACTCGCACACGTCGCGCGGCCTATCTATTATGTCGCCTCGCCGGCGTTTACAAAGCTGTATAAATAATATAGAGGAAATGTATGAATCGAGGGTATAGGATCAAGTGATGATCACCATTTTTTTGTGTATTGTTAATTAGTTTCGTGCTTTGTCGATGTATATACATACGCTTGTAAATGAGGATTGAAATATAATTCTTATAATATGAATGATTTTCCTGGATAGCTATGATATACAAAAGAATTTTAAAATCAGCTTGTTTATTATTGGAAACCTTCAAATATTGAAATAGTAATAGTAATAGTAGTGTATTTAAAGTTATTATATTGTTATAAAGACATTGAAGGTTTTTCGTTACAAGATCGGCTATAAAAGCACTCTCATTCAAATTATAATTTTAAAAGTATTCGGAGACCCGGCAGATGTTGAAATTCGAAGAATTAACAGCAGTTACAGCTGTTCGAGCGACATAATAATCCAAGCTTTACAGAATGCTAATTCGAAAGTAACTGCTTTTTTTAAACTGCGTTCTCTTCGCTAAACTGTTACAATCATTCACTAAATGTCACTATTATTCGCATCGAACCTATATCTTCAGTATATATTGTTTAACGGAAAACAGAAGTAAAAATAATAATTTATTTAAAAAAAAAGACTTACTAATACCTCAGAAGACCGCAAGCGTAATCGAAATGCATATGTACGCATGCATTTCTATGCTAATTGAAATCAACAAATGTTATATTCGCACAGTAGGTCACTACGCGCGCACGGCCATTAAATATTTATACGATTCAATGAACTTTTTTTTCTTTTCATCACTCACTTTCTTCACAACTCGAGACCCAGCGGCCAACTATCATTCGATTCAAAAACCACGATCCAACGGGTCAGAGCAATAATTAATAACCTATAGTCCGAAGGAAAAATAAACAAGCGATTCCCAAGAATCGATCCGCATCAGCAACATCAAAGGCACATCAGCTCGTGCAAAGGTCCGAAACCTCAAGTCATCTCTCTCCTATATATACATAAGCTTCTGCTACTTACTCGGTTTTCCCTATATATATATATACGCGCGCAGCGTCGACCGCGTGCTGTGCTACTCGCTCGCGTTGAGATTGTCGGCTGCCGCCGCTACCGTAGCCGCGAGGTTTATTAATAAACACACGTCGCGAGGGAACACGTGCCCCTCGCAAGACGGGGAAACGAAGGAGAGAGAGAAAAGTCGGCCGGAGATTCGGGCTGATTTAGCGGTATTTCGGTGTGGATTAGAGGGAGGTGATGAACCGGGATAATGTAGAGGTGGGACACGTGTAGGGTGGAATTTATGGTGACGGTGGATTAATTTGTCGGTATTTGAGGATTTTTCTTCGGTCATTTGCAAAATTTTAAATTTTAATTAGTTTTACTGTCTAATCTGAGCGGAAAACAAATATCGAAGGTATTTTCAAATATTCCTCAATGATATATAGACAATGATACCAGACGCCCAAGTTGAGAAGTGTTTTTGTCTAGTCCGAGAATCGCCCTGGCAGAGCTTCAAGCAATCATATACCTATAATATACCTACCGCGCTCGCGTATATCGCGTCAGGCAGGTTAGTAGTGAATTGTTTCGTCTAGAATTATTTAAATCCCTAATGACAAATTCAATGAGCATGTTCGGCTGAATTATCGTTCAGTTCCTGAAACGCGCGCTCGCGTGCGTCGTAATTTATATCTGATCGGCCAGTCAACGAAAAACTACTGTTTGTGTAGGTATATATGTGTGCGACTTTGGCAATGCTGAGACAGATAGAGAGAGATAGATGCAATGTCATATTATAATAGAAATGATGTTGCGCAATTATTTTGTAACGCGAATAAATAATACAAAAGCGGTAGAGTCGATAACATAGGGTTGCTGATTTTCGTGCGTTCCAGTGTGAATCATCCTTGAATTTGGATCAATACCCGAAAAAAAGAAAATCTCTGTACCAGATGACGTCACGACATCAAATCGCGCAACAGCGTGAAACACACCCTATACGGATGATACTGCAAGTTTTGCGTGATATTATTTCTTCCAGCGATATTGTAATGTGGACAAAAATAGAGGCATTTTACTTCTTTTTCCGAGCTGCGTTTGTCAAACGGTATATATTGCGAAGAAAAAAACTAGCTGTACTATCAAAACTATTAACATATCGCGGCGCCCGCGCGCACGTTTCACAACGTGTAGTGTCATAACAGCCAGCCGGGCGCGTATACGCGATTCAAAATATTTCTCTTTTAGCATATAAAATGTATATATATGTATTGAAACGTTTCATAAGCGGGGCTGATAGTGTACGGTTATTATATGATATAATTAGTGGAGAAGCGGATAAATTGTTCAAGAGAAATTTTGTTTTAGTTTTGGGACCTTTGGGTTTTGTTGGAGAAAAATTATTAATCGAGTATATAATTTGTTGTTGACTCGGAAGCTTCGACAAATTGTTCGTATAATTAACGTTGAAAAAAAGAAGTGTGATAAGGTGTTCCAGATCAAACGAAGGCGCCAGTTGTGCATACAATATTTATCGTACGACGTTATTTGTTATTAAATTGTTACTGAACGAATTGCGTGTTTCGGAGTTAAAAATAATTTTTTTCGTTCGTTCCTTGTTAAACAGGTTTTGTAAAATTATAAAATTTTGGGTACACCGATAGTTAGTATCTTTTTGGAAATTATCTATTTACAAATTACCTTACCTAAATGTAAATAAAGTATGATAAGAGTGTTGATAAATAATATAATTTTATATTTTTATTTTTGGGATTGTCTTCTATCGAATCAAAAAATGTCTTACAATCACAAAACTATACAATTTCCTAATCACAATAAAAAAAAATGAATGTTCAAGATAATCTAAATTTATTCTAAAATCTACACTGCTGTATCTTAAAAATAATAATCTTGTTACTGAAATTAAATCAACGTATATACTTTTATTAAATTTAATAAATCCGTACATTAATTTTAATGTATTATTTCAAAACAATATACTGAAAATTAATTAATTTAAATTTTGATAATTCAAATAATTTCATAATTTCATTGATTATGAATAACATACGCGTTCCATGCGAATCTTAGTAACCTTAAAATATATTGTTTAAATTGTAGTTTTATATTAACGATGTTCAATCGTGTCATGCTGCAGGGCGAGGCTATAGGGACGTCCCCTCACTCCCCGCGGAAGCTCCCCGCTTACCACGCACCTCCTCGTGCAGCTTACTAACTCGGCGTTTTGTTTACGTTTCCACCCATTTCTTTCCCAAATGCATTATAAGCGACCAAGATCCCTCTGCATTTTTATTCTTTGATTATTTTTCTAGTAAAATAAAGATCTTTTAACTTAAAAACTGGACTTCAAGAATCTTTTTCTAGTAAAAATGAATTATAAAACAATAAAATTTCGACCAAAGTATAAATAAATGCCAAATTTGAAATTTGAATTTTCTCGTCATCCAGTTCGGGCGCCGCCGCTATGCGGCGTACCCTCTCCCTATAGTCTCCCGTACCTAAGTAAATTGGCCAGAGAAGATACAAGGGTGGGGATATAGTAGTCATCCGCAACTACGGAAGTTTATTAAGTTAATAGAGGACCGTTTTGTGTGAGAGTTAAATAATTGTTTTTATTTAACACTGAAGTTAATTTCATGAAATTGTATTGAATTTTCAACTAAGTTAATAAGTAGTTTTTTTCTATGTTTATTATATTTCATAAGCAATATATTAATTTTAAGAATCTCGTATTTAGTTTTGCAATAAATTTAACGGATGATTCAGCAATAAATTTCATTACAAATGATTAAATTTCATACCGTTGTATTGAGTCTCCAACAATGATATTAAATATTGTTTTGTTACTTTTGTGGTATTCAACAGATGGCATATTAATATTAAAAATGTTGCACCTAATTTTTCAATTAACTTATTTGTATTACTGTATATTAAATTTCATGAAATTGTATTGAATTATCAACTATATCAATAAATATTTTTCGTTACGTGCATATTATATTTAATAGGCAGCATATTAATTTTAAGAATCTGGTTCATTAATTTGGTTCATGTTAGAACGCTTATGATATTTGCTTCCGATAACATTATTCTTAAATTTAATGAAATAACTTTTCTAACAGTGTACGTATTACGACTAAATTTCGCCGAGTTCCTTCATCTCGCATATAGGCGCTACAGTTTAACCTGACTCGATCCAAAAATAAAAGTCGACTTCTGCCGACAGTGACTGCCTTAAACTTACACCGTCATACTCCACATATCATTTTTCCCAGATATAACTCGCTTAAATCACATTTATTAGAAATTCCTAAATCAAATACCATGTTGTACGTCTAAAAATATCATCGAGCTCCAAAATGTAAATCGGAGCGCTGGTCGACCCGACCTTCCGTAATTTTCCGCTGTGTACACGTTAAGACTTCGATTCGATTTTAAAAACATTTAAAATTTTAAAAACATCGAAACCCCTCTTTTTTAACATTACAGCGCAGTAACCTTAGCAAAAATTCACTTCACCCCGGAGCTTTCGCGTCGCCATTCCACCAGCTATCTTACAACCCAACTTTTCAGAAAGACAGCCCGCAAAGACCGCGTCGAACTTCTGTTCCTCACCGTCTCACACTCTTACTCTCTTACACACACACACAAACACACACACACTCACCGGAAGCAGCTGTTTCTCCGGGCACAGGCTGGCGCGCGAGTCACGGGCTGCAGGCTGCACACACACTCTCTTTCTCAGTCGGGCTCTCCTCTCTTTCTCCGGTGTGCAAACCTCTATTGCACGCACAACAGAAAAAAATCACTAGTACTTTCAATAATCTATATCACCAATAAAAACACTGTGCTCATCGGCACCTGACTTGTATACCGCACGAGGCGTGTGCGTGTATATGTAATATAATTCGTAACCGCGCGACGCGAGTGTATATATATATATATATATGCGTGTATATATTAATGCGGAGCGCGGAGCTGTGTAAGCGTGCGTGCGAGCGCGTCGGGCCTCCACGTGCAAGTGCTGCGCCGCCGCCGCCGCGCGATCGGCGCTGCTGCTACGCGCGGCGGCTCCGTCCGGGGGAGCGCGCGAGAGCTCCGCGTTTCGGCGCGCGCGCGCGGCTGCCGGTTTTGCGCCGGCTGCCGATTGGCCCGCTGGCTACGACTCCATTTTACTTCGTGTTCGCGCGCTCTCTCTCTCTCTCCCTCTGTCCCGCGCGCGCGCCAGGCGACGTGTGGGTATTATATAGATGTTGTAAGAGAGGCCTGTGTGTGAGTAAGAGTATTATACCTGCGAGGAGTTTTAGAGGTTCGTTTCTTTTTTTTTGGAGGCGAAGGAAAATGGAAGGAGAGAGGTGGATGGTGGATAGGGTTTTCCAAGGTTTTTTTTTTACAGAGAGAAGCAAGGTGGGAAGGGTTGGGAATGAAAGGGGTGATAGGGATGACAGAAGGAGGGTAGGGTGCAAAGGGGTTGAACAGTGATCGTGTGTGGTGGTTGGAGCGGAATTTTTTCGCTGTCGAACTGTGCTGGTGTTGTTATTTTTCTTTGGTTTAATCTGTTGCGTATTGTTTGCAACTCGCAGCTTAATAATATTTTAATGTAATAAAACATGTAAACGGAATTTATACAAATTCTACTGAAATATTTTTTAATTTTGTTTTTTTTTGCCGTTTGAAATATTAGAATTTTATTTGTGTTTACAGATTCTGAATGAACTAATGTACAAAAATACACATTTATTATGAAAAAAACATATAATATTATTTATGACGCTCGCCAATCATAAAATTAGGTCTGATATTAAGCAACGGAGAGCCTATAAACACCGATGATTTTGAAATATGTATAGGTTTTCCCTTTGACATGTCGCCGTAAACATCAAAGAAAATTTCTGGATTAAAAAGTCACAAAACAAGCGTACGAGAGCGCGCGGCTCATCGCGAAAATAGACTTTCTATTTATATATTTATGAATGATTTTTATATTTAAGAAATTCCTCGTCGGAGTTTGTAAGCGCTCTGGCAATTTTACGGCTTTTTACGACTGTCTATCTCTGTCCTGTCAAAATGGGCTAAATACTCTCGCAGTGACATTCACTTTCCCGGGGATGATTGAATGACTTATTTTTGAAATGTTGATTGTTCGGCAGTCTTCTACGTTCGAACACATTCGTATTGCACTTCTTGCTTTTAATTATATAATATATCGTTTCGATGATTTAGAATTAAAATTAATTATTAAACTAAATAAAAATTTATTAATTGATGTATCTTATATATTTTGCATTATTTTTTCATATAATCTTATTAAATCTCACCAAAGCACAAAACATAAATTTTTAATAGATTGTCATTTCCTAGAATTCATGTTAAATCAATATTAAAGAAATTTTACCCATCATTATGTAATAGTAAAATGTACAAAATCTTCATTCCCCGTCACTTCTCAAAAGTTATAGCTTCCTAAAATAAAAGCTCAACTATAATTCCTTATAATATTACCCAATAAGTCTAAATACGCCGCCCAACAAATACACACACGCCATAACCCTCCAAAATAAAAATCCACCAACCCTACCAAAAAAAACCAACCACCACAATCCAAAAATAAACCACATCACCTCTCAAAAATCCAAATCCACCTCCGGCCAAAAAAGACCAACTCGAAAGTCACAAATCCCAACACCATCTTTCTCTCCCTCTCCTCTCGTCATTAACTCCACACACCCACACATCTAGCCGGGAGACCCACGCGTCCCTTTAAACAGTCTATACCTCCCCAGAAAAGCCGCCGGCCCGAACCTCCCGGTCTACTAATCCGAGAACCTCTCCTGCCCAGCTCTACATACACACACACACACATGCACATACCGGGAGGAGCTACTCCGTCGAAGAAAAAAGCGGCGACACGCGAGAGCCGTTGCCATAGAGGCGAGCGGCCTCGCGGAGCATAAAGGAGCATCAGCTGTTCGAATTATGTATTATCGTTGCGGAGAGCCGGCAGATGTTCGGCAACCTGGAGCGCGGCGAGCGGATAGCTGTTGCTACGACTCCGCCCGGAATGCGCGCGCTCTGTTCGGTTGCTGTGTGTGATGTGTGTATGGGATGTGATGAAGATTCCGAGAGTTTTTTTAGTTTTTAGTTTTTAGGGTGGTTGAACGGGTGCCTGAAGGTATGAGGCGCGATTGGGTAGTTCAAAGAGTAGGGATGTAGTTGCATAGTAGGGTAGATATGAGGTGGAAGAAAGTATTGGTATAGGATTTTTGTGAGTGATCTATAGATATAGTCGATGTTTAGAGGTGTAAATGGTTTGACACATTAGTAAAGCAATATTTCATTTTCTATTGTTGCGCATTGAATCGTATTTATTATATCGAGTGTGCTTTTGAGGAGAAGCAAAAGTTATGCTCATTGCATTTCATTCACGAAATACATTTATGCCGCCTGAATAATAAAAATACATTTTCCACATACAAAATATGCAAATGAAACAAATTATAATATACCATTCCTTGAATTTTTTAAACCGCCGCCGCCGCCGCACACGTTCCGCATGTAAAAATATTTAAATAATTTCCAGCCGTAATTTACAGTATATACCTATGAGACCTTGACTGACTTTCAGAACTCAACTATATATACATTTTTAACAAGTTGGAAACATCTGCCAATAAAAAAATATCCCACCTTCTCTTTTTACCATACTTTTACCTTTACCCACTTTATCGCACTCGTGTGCGTACATACATACTTACACACATGTCGCTGCTATATAGGGTTAACAAAAAAGGAGCGCGCGTGCTGTGCGCGCAGCCAACCCACTAAATTACACGTTCTTACCTAGTTAGGACGTAAAAAGTATATACCGTACAAATAAAAGTGTTGTTATGTGTGTCTAATAAATGACGGCGATTTGCCTGCCACGGGGTAAACAGTCAATCAGCCTCGTATAATACGGCTGTGTATATATTATACACGAAAAGTCGTAATCGACATCAGCAAAGTTCACGTACCTCGTCCTTATAATATATTATATCTCCAAATTGTACGAAACAAAACGATCCACATTTTTAACACCACAGTCTAATCGCACAATCCAAATCTCTGTCCCCTAATACATCCAGCACGCACCAGCTATTCTATATATCAGAGAGAGAAAAAAAGAGAACCCACACCCCAGCAGGCTTTTCCGGGCCAGCCGGTCGGATTTTCCGTTACTATAACAGGCGGAAATTCAAAAAGCGAGCGCAGTTGCAGTTTGCGGGGAAGGTGAAAAGAGCAGACGCGCGGCACGCACACAAGACCGCAGGGACGCAGGACAGACGGTGTGCACGAGAGAGAGGAAGGTGAGCTGCAAAGTGGGGGCATATAGGGTATTGTGACGAGAAAGGCCGGGAAGGATTCGTGGAGGATAATTTATTAATTTTTTTTAATGCTGGAATGGAGAGGAAATTGGATGGCGGCCGGAGATGTTTGGTTGGATTGCGTATGGGTTTGGGAGTAACTGGGAAGAGTTGGTAGAGTTGAAATGTAAAACATGATGTGGCTACGTTAGTTGGGAATTTCGAATAAGTACAATTATTCGTATATATAATGCATATTATTTGACCATCAACGTAATATCGATATCCAAAATTTGAAAAAAATTACTGAAAAGTTTAAGACAAAATAAAAAAATTGGGAATGCGTATAAGTTTTTAATTGGAGTGCAGTTCCTAATCGTTTACATTAGCAAAAAATACATTTTTAATGCCAGCCTTCGTTCTCCATTCCCTTTTACATTACTCTATTCGAAAATATATGCAAAGGCATTTCGAACAATTTGTTCTTGCTTTTTCAATAATGGAAAAATATTAAAAATGCAAGTTTGCGAGTGAAAACTGGGTCAACCCTCATTTTCTTTTTCCGTTAACAATAATTTTCGCTCGAAAATCGAAAAGAATTAATAATTCAGGGAAGCGCATATTATACGATCGTTTGCCACGTGACTGACTTTGAAAAATGAAAAACCGTGCCCTACATATAGCTGACCTACACTGCACGTTTGAAATGCCAATTAAAAATATCAAATAACAAATATTTTCATTATACTCTAAAAATAATTTAAGAATAATAAAAACGAGCTCTTTCTTCGCATTATCTCTATGTCCTTGGTCCAAAGGCTACAGTAAAAACCCGAAACAACACTAATAAAACCCGTTCTCCACCCGACCCTACCCCAAAATTCCTCTTCCTCGAAACACCCCACGTAACCCTCCTCCCTTATCACAGCCGAATCTCCAGTTCGGCTCAACCTCACCCAACATCTCCCTCTTATACACACATCCTGCCAAGGCTATACTACTCCTCGCATCGCTTACCACCATTGTCGCGAGCGCATTTTTCACGGCTACCGTATATATATATATATACGCCGTGTGCACGTGCGCGTGCATTTCTCGCTCGCGCGCGCGGAGAGAGGAGAGGAGGACAGCTGTGGGGCAGCTGGCAGCGCGTGCCGCGCGCGCGCGTATATATATGTACGAAAGAGCGAACCTATGGGGTCTCGAGCCGTCCGGTGGGCCCTTGCTATGGCTGCGTATATATGCTTGTAGATGCGTATATGTATATTGTGGCACGTGTATATTATACAGGGCTGCAGCTTGCACGCGCGAGTTGCCAGGAATGAAGTTTACCAAGGTTTGGAAGAATATGGTGTGAAAAGTTTTTGGACGTTTTTGGGTGTCGGTGGTTGGAGTGGTGATGGGTGCGGAACTGGGAGAAAGTTTTTTGGGGGGAGATGGGTATTGATAGGATGTTTTCGGTTTTTTAACATTTGATTATAAGGTAACTTGGGGTAATACGGCCACCTTAAGCGGAATATTTTCTTTCTCCTTCTGTAAATGCGTTGGGACAAAA
>UXGD01000396.1:0-62418 GCA_900474315.1 Torymus auratus
ACAATCTTGATATTGTATCGAAAACTGTATAGAAATATTGTATCGATTATTGTCTTGAATATTGAGGCAAGACAATAGAATATCAAGATTAATCTTGCTATATCGTGCAGCCCTAATTTTGACTAATATTTCTTTCATGGTTTTAAGCAAATAATATTGTATAATTCAAAATTAGTATACCACACAGTAAATAGTAAATTCATTTTAATAATATGTATTTTATTTCCTGTCCAACGGCATTAACACTAGCGCATCTCTCATTAATATGAATGCTTTCCAGATGGTTGAATAATCGTTCCTATTTCCATTTATTCGACATTAGTATGGAACGAAATGTTCTTTCCGAAAAAGCGACAGCGATTGTTCGCATCTAAAAAATACTCAAAACCCGCTCGTTCCCCTATATCTACAGAGAATTTTCCAGTGAAAGAGGCCTATTATACTTCACATTAGCTGTCGCACAGGGGACATAAGAGCCGATAATTCTGAGGACTCTCGAGGAGAAACTTTGTCCTCGTATAACAGAGTGAGAGAAAGAGGGCGGAAGGTAAGTATATTACAGAAAGCGAAACTTTGAAAACGTCTTTATAGCGCAAGCGCGCCACTCATTATAAGACACACGACCCACTCCGCGGCACAAGGCTGCGCGCGCTGCTGCCCATGCCCATATCTAACCATCAATATATATACCCAAGTTCGCCCTACCCCTCCTTTCTGTGTAAACTTGAATTCGCGTGCGGCGATCATCTCGCGCCCTTGCGCCTTGCATTATACATATACCCCTCAAGTATAGCGAGTGTGCTTTCATTGGTATTTTCGTATGAGAGAAGGAGAGGGTGAAGAGAGGGTGATTTTACTGCGTATATACAGACATCTGAATTATGTTTTATCACGACGATAAAATTTTTCAAATAAAATTTAGAGAATTGGGTCAGTGTTTCATAATAAAAAGCTCAACTTTTTTTTATACGCATTACAGCTTCTAAGAAATAATTGCCTCACTTATAAGCTGAATATATTTTTTATTATACAGTTTGAAGTTAATTTGAAATTCTCAATGACTATATCTAAAAATATTTTCCACCAAAAATATTTCTAAAATGTTTTCTAGCAAACAAAAAGGCTTGAAACATCGATGAGCGATCAGCCACGTTACATTTGCACGTTATTTCTTCAGCCAGACCGCTCATGCGGCAACACCACGTGGTAATATCATTTGACATCCACCATCAATCTCTCTCCCCGTTCGGCACCCAGAAAACTCCGAAAAATTTCGGAGCGAAACTTTGCTGGAAAAAGTGGCGAGCAACTAACTAACGCTGAAGCGCGAGCTCGCGCGCGAGAGAGAAAAAAAGGAACGCGCAGTCCGAGTTACACGCAGCTCGGCTAGCGCGCGCCACACGAGAAAAGCAATCTCGAGACCTTCGATAAGTAGGTCGAAGCGTGAGCGAGCTAGCGAGCGAGCGAGAGAGAGAGCGAGCGCGATGAAAAATCCCTCGCGGAACCCCCTCGCGCGCTTCGCGTCCTCGCGTCCGTTTTCGCGGTCTCCCTCTCTCGCGGCGGCTCTCCCACCCTCCCCCCTCCCCCTCTATTGTTTTTCCAACGCGAGATCATCGCCGACACGACGAGCTATACACTGTATATGCATGTGTGTGTGTGTTGTGTATGGAGGTATCAAGCTCGTGTGCATATAATGCGCTGCGGATAAAAAAAAAAATTTGTGTGTCGGACGCGTGTGATTGTTGTATTATATGAGGAGAGAAAAAAAATTGTCATTTCAAGGCTTGATCATTTTTTTTTCGTATCTGACTTTTAATCAAAAATAGTTTTTTCTAGGTGTCGAAATATTGAATGATCTAAATTTAAAACAAATTTTTTGTTTATTATAATAATAGAAGGTTTTTTAAGGAGATTTCTTTGTAGCGCTGTTGCTTTTTAGAAAGTTTAAAACTCCAAAGAAATTGTTCAGCAACGCACATAAATAAAAATGTTCCATTTTTGCAAGAATGGGGTGCTTTCTTAAAGTTTGTATTTTAAAAGTTCGCTCTCTGTGCTGAACTATATTTACCAGAGCCTGATGAAACTTAAAGGGAATATCTTTCACGATATTTTAATAAAAAGTTGAAAACTTTTCTTCTCGCGGGTATTTGAATGAAAAATATACTTTGAATTTTTCAAATTCTTCAGAGACGTGTCACTTTAATGACTTTCAAAAATATGATTGTTTTTGCAAACTTTTAAAAACAGGAGAGTTGAACTAAAATAGCGAAAGCATTTATTTAAAGAGGCGGCAATTAGTCATGCTTTTAAAATATTCTATAAAAAAAAATTTCTTTTCAGAAAGTTAAAGAGTTAAAAAAAACTTTTAGCCGTTAAAAGTTCTTTCCAACTAATTAAGAGATTAATTGTTTACCAGAAGTCATAAAAAAACCAATCAGAAAACCATCTACAAAGTTCAGCAATCAATGTGTTCCTTCGCATCCCTCGGGAGCGTTGCGGAAGAAAGTTTTGTCACCCACATCCGCGCCCTGGTGCACTCGATCTACTAGGACGTTGCGCAACTTTATTTATCAGAGCGATTCGCTGAAATTCGACGAGCGCGACAATAGCGAGCTAGTCGTCGGAAGGAGGAAACGCCCATGGGCCGCGATCATCGGGGGGACGTGTTTTTCGCGAAAAACATGTATAGCAGCGCGACGAGGAGAGAAAGGGAGGAAGTCGTTCGGGAGATTGTTCGGAGCGCCGAAGGAGGGTCCGGAATATAAATCTTCCCTCCGCGCGGCGCAAGCGATCGATCCACTCATATGGGTTACATAGAGACCTGCGCGTGTGATGAATGCGCTCGGGAGTTGGACTCTAGATCGGACGAGGGATGAAGAGATTTTGCAGAGGGAGGAATTGAGGGTTTTCAGCTTTAGAGGGTGTGGCTGCGATTCCTAGGATATGCTCTAACCGCTGAATAATGACTATCTTCGTCCTCAAATTACTTTCGAATGTGACTTTTCGTCTGGTAAAGCCTCGCAAATAACAAACGTACTTTATGTAATAACTGCAGAGCTGAAAATATTGATGAAAGAAGCTTAGCAGTGTGTTGACCCAGATCGAATAAATGTATTATAAATTATATCCGTAATGTTGGTATGTAAATAAATCATTGCACTCTTTGGTGATTTATGACCCATTGAAAGAAAATAAATGAAGGGAAGCTAAATATAATTATCAACTATACATCAGATAAATCTCAATCCTAAATAAATAAGCGCGAATGACTTCATTCGAATTAATTAATTACACGTTATGATAAACTATTCCTCGTTATTTCGAAAGGTGCTTTTGTTTCTCAATTACTACAAAGCGCTCCTCTATCGTCCGATCTTAATACCTCACGCATTTGCGCGAGCTAGCTAGCGAGCGAGTTATGAAAATCCCGTATTAATTTCGAATAATGAAACTCGCATGTGCTGCAGTATCGCGCAAACTGTGTACACACAGAGTCGCAGACCGAGCGCGACTCGTTATTCCGATAAATCTCGTTTATCGCGGCGCTGAAACAAAGGCGCGTATATAAAATTAACGGCAATTAAAAAAGACGAGAGAGAGGGCGAACGAGGGAAGGAGCATTTTTCAGCAACGTGGCGAGGATGCGCGCGCCCGGTGCGTGCCGCCGCTCTGTGATGCGCGCACGCGCCATTGTGATGAAGCATTTTAATAAGCGCGAGCGGAGAAAATTATAGACGTCTGTGTATACGAAAGCCACCGTAGCGCCTCTCCCGCGGAGATCGAAGCCGCCGATACGAGCAGAAGCGAGCAGCGAGTACTTATACCCGCTGGTAGAATCTCAATCGCGATAAAGCTTCGCGACGACAAAGACGAGAGCGCGCGCCTTTATTAACCCTCGCGCTCTCGAGCTTTTACATGGGATCGGCATCGTTCGACGCTTCGTTTTGTAATAACACGTTAAATCGGAGCTCCTCTTTACACCGGCTGTAAATTTACTACGAGAGCTTTCATTCAATCTCAGATGCTGATTACTTCTAATGCTTATTTCTACAACTTAGGTTTCGTCATTTTTACAGGCATTATTTCGATTCCACTCTGCAATTCCCTATAAACTGCAGCGATATAAACATGTACCTGAAGAATAAAGTAGTTTCTTTACACCTTTAATTAACAGTTATTTGAGAAGCAAACCAAATGCTGAAAATATTATAAATTTTTTTACGGGGATATTAAATTTTACATTTTGGCACCTATGCAGTTTGGAATTATTACAATAATTAAAATTATACAAAAAAAATAATAATAATTTTAACAAAATCTATTCCACTTACTTTGTGGGTAAGCATATTTTGAATAATTAATTCAAATTTCAACTCGATACGTTAAAAACTCAGAGAGAAACAGATTTAAAATTTAATAATGATAATGTAAAAAAAATCTTTTTCCAGACAATTTGTGAATACATAAACTACGAAAAGAATTGGAAAAACCTTATTATTTTAATAATCTGCTGCATTGCAGTCGTACGTGTATTCGAACTTGCTATTATCTTTCTCTTATCTATATAAATATAACCGTAACTACTTTGACCGTGTGCACGTCATTGACCCTGAATAGATAGAAGTTTAACTATAAGTATATGCATTATGTACACCAACATTTTCGGTACGTTCAAGTGCAATTCTATTATCAAAATTTATTTACAACAAATGTAAAGCTCTACAAGAAATATTATTTTAAAATAAAAATAGTATATTTGTCAAGTTTTAAGCAACCGGCAACATTTAAATGAATTTCGCATTTAAATAATCATGAATCATATTATATGATTCAGCGTAATAGAAATACACATATTCCAATAACCTAAAAAGATAAAAAAAAGCGTCACATGTTGTATAAAACCACTTGCGCGAATTCGCGCAATAATCACATAATAATTGTTTTCTTTGCGAAAATCTTTTTATCTTTTTATAATTTAATTTCATTTACACCTAAAGCTATTGATAAATTTGAAATGAGATAAGGAGAATCAAAGCAATTTCTGTTTTGTTTACAAAAATATTTTTTTCAAAATTGTGTTATTTACTATGCTCAAAAAAAATTGATTAGCCTCCTTATTCTCAAAGAAAGAGTTTGTTATTACTCTATAGCATATAATTTAATCTTTCTTTACAAACAATAAAAAAAACAACCGATCATCACATTGTGCAAAATAATCAGCCTCAAAAAGAGCAAAAACTAAAAAAAAACCGGCAATAAATTGAAAAATGAAGAAGAATTATCTAACAGCCTAAGGGGTAAGCACGCGCACGCGCTCTTTCGCGCAACCGTATTACCATAATACGAGGCGAAGAAGAGCGTGCGCGAGCGAAAGCGAAACTGGCTAGCTTTGATCCACGCGGCGGCGCGTCGAGGCAAAAAGGGAAAGAGAAGCAGCGGAGAAAGTGCGAACGAAAGAGAAAGGACTCCCTGGAATATCCGCGCACGCGCGCAAGCAGAATCGCGTATACTTATATATAGGAACGTGGCGCGCGAAGGAGGAGCAGCATAAGCTTTCAGGGATTTCGTCACTGATTCCTAAAGGGCGAAGGGATTTTTTACCACGAATTTTTAAATTTCAGTGCAAGAGAAGAATTTTATTTTCAAAGATATTTTTAACAGTGGTATCACGTTTATTGTGTAACCACTCGTTTAAAGCGGTTTAACCGTAAAACTTTCAGTAAAAAAAATATATTTCATAAGAAAATTCATGTAAATTTATTATACTAACTTCGGGATAATATTATTGATGTTTTACTAGGCAGGGGAAATAATATTTTTTTTAGTTTAACGGGCATCGATTTCATCATACCCTAGATGGAATAAAACCAATACGACAAAGTATCGAATAAATAAAACAAATTGATAAAATTTATACAGCTTATTTTTAAACGACATAAAAAATTTAAAGAGGCTGGTTCAAACTATTTGTACCATCGTATACTTTATAGCGAAGTAAAATATAAAGTTTTATTTGAAATTGAGGAACTAATGTTTACTTGTACCACATGCGGATTGCTTACATCTCAACCTCAGGGTTTAATGGGTTAATTTACGTGAAAATGTGTTCCCAGAAGTCTTCAAAGTATCTGATTATAAATCAAAGGAAAATGTTTAATATCCAAAATGGTGGATTCCAAATTACGAAATTAAGTCTTAATTTTTATTTATAGCAATAGAACATCTGCTGAGGAAACAACATTGGTATTTTAAGTGATAATGAAGCATCAAATCAGAATTCAGATAGAAAGTACATTTCGAAAAATAATTGTTTATTTGAATGTTTATTAATTCAATGAACAGTGTTTTAATAAATAAGTTAAATTGCACATTTACAATAATTGAGGTTAAAGACTTTTAAAGACACACATTTAAGGGTTATAAAAATTATTTCTCTAGTTTTGTTAAAGTATATAACTTTAGTAAAGATTGATACGTTAAAAAGATTGTCTTTGTGCAGTCCAATAAACTACGTAAAAATGAGATAACAAAAAATAAACGGGCGCCAGATTGTTTTTATTGAGAAAAATGAAACTTTTACTACCAGTTAGGTAAATAATAACTGGACTGCTCAAAACCGTAAAAATTACTCGAGCATTTTTATTTAGACCAGTGGAAAATTCACGAAATTCCAGTATTTTCCCACTTACTTTTTGCTCGAAAATTCATTAGTTTTTGTATAGATGGAATCTCTATACTTTTTACAATAATTATACTGAAAATCTTAAAAAGCGAAAGGGGAATGTTGCAATAATTTATTTAACGCATGTTTCAGTTTCATATCTTTTTTTTTTAAATTAGTTATTCTTACGCACGAAAAGCATTGAAAAAATTATTGAATTAAAAACGACTTTATCAAACTGAACAATTCAAGTTAAAACACACAATTTTGCAATTTCGACTTGGAATACATTATCGCTGGCCTCGAAAACCCCCTCGAAAGGCATTTTCGCGCGCGCGCATTCAAAATACCGCATAAAGCTCGGCCCAAAACGGCTGCAGAGCCGGCGAAAAAGTCCGGCGAAGAGAGAAATAAAGCGTCTTTGGCTCGGCCGATACTTTTGAATATACACCTTATTAATGGCATTAAATTGAAGCGATAAATTCGCTTGCGCGAGATATAGGAGGGGAGGTAGGGGGAGAGAGAGAGAGAGAGAGAGAGAAAGAGCGAGTGACGAAGCTCCTTAACCGGCGAGGTGGCGCGGTAATACGGCGCGAGCGGTCTCTCTCGCTCTCCACCTCCACCTCCCGCCGCCGCTCGCCGGCTAAAACACTCCCCGGTGGGGAGACCCACTGACCCACTTCGCTTGAGAACATGACGCAGCCAACCGACTCGCTCCCTCTCATTATATATATACACGCGCGCGCTCGCTCGCTGTATGTATAGTACGTACGTACGTACACATACCCCTGCGCACGCGCGCGCGCCTCTCTCTCTCTCTCTCTCCTTCTATCTTTCGCGCTCCCTCTTTGTCTGCTTCGCTCGCTCTCGCGCCGGCGAGTTTGCGAGTGGGACGAGGACAAAGAGATATATGGAGCGTTTTTCGGTGTATACGTACGCGAAAGAGAGAGTGAGCGTAATGTAACTTGGTCTCTCCCTCTCTTGCGCTTGTATACGACGATGGCTTCGTCAATCGCAGCGTCTTTGTCTGTCGAATTATGCCTCCTTTGCTCTTTAATTACGTCGCCTTTTTTATACGTGCGTTACTTCGTTCTCGTCTCCAGTTCTCCTTCTCGCGACGTAACTCGCTCCGCGCACACTTCGGAGGGATCGATTTCTTTTTATTTTCGAGAGAGTTTTTCCTCTCGGCATTACTGCTCATTGTTCGCGGCGACTTTTTGTCGGGGTTCTCCATCGCGCGCGCGCATGCGTTTATTTATGCGAGATTATCTTTATAGGCCGCGTGTACGCACCGCGTTACGTGCACTTTTTTCCTTCTCGACGCTGAGAGAGGCATTTTTGTTTTTGAATTTCTTACAGAAATTCCTCGTACCCTGCGATTTTTTCGGCCAGATATAGCTTTTACGGTACGTCGTATATTTTACCCCCGGCTATTAACGACTTGATGGCGGAATAAAAACCAGAATCGACGCAATTATACTTATTATAATTTATCGTCGTTAAATCGTTGACAAAAATAGACTTTCCACTCTACTATATTTCATTATTTTGAAAATATTCGTATATACATCTCGGAGTTTACAAAAAGCATTACATCACAATAATCGTGGGCTCCGCGTGTGCGGCAACAATGCACGTATTGAATCCAAGTCTCCATTATTCACATTAAAAAAAAAGGAACACGCCCCAAAAATTGCACGTACTTTAGCGCAGCTTCTGTCGTCCGCTTTTGCAATACTTATACCGCGCACACAGAGCGTCCACTCGTTTTGGGATTGCCGATTGATATAGCGCGCGCTGATCCGAGCGGTGTCGAAAACCGATTGCGGCATATCGGGGATTTTCAAACTATACGATTTTAGCAGCGTAGTACTATATGCGAGATGGGAAAAAGAGGAGCATTATACGCCCTCGCGAGAGGCATCAATAGCACATCCGATTCTCGTGTATACACAATATGCGCGAATTATTGTAATTTATGCACCGCGCGCCGAAAACGTCGTGACAGCGAGGCAGGAAACCGGTGAGAGAAAGACGGATGTAAAGGCAAGGCTAGAAGGAAAAAGGTACGGACGTGTGGCGTCTTTTGTGAACGTGTGAATAAGCACCACACTGCAGACGCTTACGAATAAAAATTTTCAAATTGACTTTTCAATGGAGGCAAAAGTAGGTTTATGTAACTTAATCTCCAATCCTTTGCCGAGTAATAATTACATTTCTTTTAATTTCATATAGATATTATGTTTCAATACATGAATGTATGTTTATTGTGCATATGAAAATGGCATTTGGGTTTTAAAACATATGCATAGACGTAATCGGGGATTTAACAACTTGTACATTATATCACGGTATGTTAATACTATCTAATTTGCGAAATTCTAAAGTGACAGCAAAGTTTCAAACTTACTCGTCTCGGCTACTCGGCTTTTCTCACTGCAACATATCGTATAATAACTATTTCTAGAATTATTCACGTCCCTGTGTGATTAAAGTAAAATTGAATAAAGGCTTTGTCAACTACGGTCTATCCTATAAATATACTTTTATATTAAATAAAAGAAAATAAAAAGGTTATTCGAGCACACGGTGGGAGAAAAATGTTCTGCAATAAAATCTAATAAAGTTAAAAGCAAATAAAAGCGAGCAGCCTTTTCCAGATAGAGTATATAAAATCCATAGTCGAGCGATGATCGAATCAAAGCTGAAAGAGAATATTCCGCACAGCCGCGGCAGTATATTATTTACCTGAACGCGCCTATTAGCCGCTAACGTATGCACATACGTATCTTATACACATTGAACAGCGAGTAGCGCACTGGAAAACGAAGAAAAGAGAGAGACTCGAATTAAGAACACGACCCTGGCATCGAAAAGCCGCGTGTGCATAAGCCGCGGCGACGACTCGCGATTGTAAGGGTAAGATCTCAAGAGAGAGAGAGAGCAATAGAAAAATCCGGTGTAATTCACATCCGCTCGTTCCTCTCTCCCAGCGAGTCTTTTCCCTCATTCTCTCGCGGATAGACGACAGGTTGGCCCCGGTGAAAGTCTCCTAGCCCTTTTTCCGCGTATGCAAACACAGAGCTCGCAGAGCGGATGAAGCCCTTCTCGATCGTACGCCCACAGCTCTCTCTCGGTTAGGTAGCTTAGGCAAGTCCTCGGAACGGAATCCCTATATCGCGCTATATGCATTTATTGAAATCAGTCTCGTGGGAAAGTTGGCCCTCACCCCTGCGCACGTCGCCTATCGATATAACGATTCGCCTCGATAGGCTCCTATGGGAAATGGAGCATCCTGGCTACACTCCTTCGCCTTCGTGCTAGTACATATAGCGCCTCGCACAAAAGAAGCGAGAGAAAGAGGGCCTTTGTCGGCCGGGCGAAAATCTGGTAATGCGCGCGTCGTGCGGATCGAGTCTACCTGCCGCGCCGCGGCGAATATACAGGGGAGGACGTAGCAGGTAGCTGTACCGAGCCGGATTACGCGCGGGGAGACGTCCAAGGGAGAGTAAGTGAGCTGTAGGTGCGAGATCCTAAAACGTATCTTGCTATCACGATTTAGGCCGCGTATCCTTTTACAGACCGAGTACGGCTACGGGAGATGTACGGGCGCGCGACCAACTTTAATGGCTTTAGGATGGGGTACAAGATCTTTAAGAGGATATTCCACCGCACTACTGTTCAACTAATATTTTTAATCTTCTCAAAATTTCGAAACACAGACTAATGTATGCAGGAGAAAATTAAATTATTAAAGATTTTTTAACGTTAAAATGGCAATCTTGTACTCTCTACAATCCTCATATTTATCAACGCTAATAACAATGTCGACGTTTATGAATTCTCTGCGCTTCTCCGCAGCATCCGTTCTAAGGATCCATCTTTCACTCGCCTAGTCCATCGTTTTTTTTTGCGGGCCTCGGCGTATATATACGTGTTTACTCGTCTCCCCACGCCGTCCTCTTTGTTTAATTTTACCATCGAGTGTGGGCTGAATCTATACCTGTTGAGTGTATACCTTTTCAGGCGGCCGTGCTGTTATTACCCCTTCGATGAAAAGAGGGACTAAAGGATGGGATCAGCTCGATTCGTCAGGTATACAGAACTGAAGGATTAGATTCGACAAACACAGTGCAAGATTTTATCCTATATAGGTTGTTCAGATTGTAGATCTTTATTGGCTGCTAAGACGGGCCAAAGTTCTAATTTTTACTACCCATTTAATTGTCTTTTAATGGAAAATATCGGTCTAAATTTTCTTCACTTATGAACTTCCAAGAGACCTAAGTAACCGCAAAAGTTTGGATTTCTCTAATTATAGTATGTGCACACCAAAATAAATGTAATGTTGCAGGTTAGACAATAGAATCCCTTCGCGAGACTAAAATAATTGTACTGGATTTTTTCCGTACCAACGAAATTTATTTAAAACAAACCAATTTAGCGCTTTACTAAGTAAATCTCCCGATTGCCTCCTTTCAAACTTTTCCTTTCCATGTTGTTGAACACTAATTATTAAGGATAATGCGCGGATTTTGTAATGTAAAATTGTTTAATGATATTGTGGGAAGATTTTGAGGTGAATCGTCGTGACGAAACCTCCCCGACTGTGCACGTATATAAGTGAGTGTACGTACACATGTACGCGCCGACTCGGCGAAGGAGGATTCCGATGAACTTGATGACTCCCAGTATAATGTTCCGCATAAATTATGTTAAATGATACGCTCTACAATTTTTTCCCATTTTCAAAGCATTTAGATCTACACTCTATACTGTTGTTCTCGCGCGCGTTTGCCAATTTTTTCATCGCCGCACGTATAAATGATGCTTCGCGAGTTAGAGATTGCTTTGAATACATGAAAAGATTATTCGCTAAAAATAGTCTTTTCCACCGTGTCTGCGTTGCGAGATTGTGTTACTTTACCGCAACTCCGGTCATGTTTACGATTACTGATTACAACCTTTAACTCTACCCTGTAATTAATTTGTATCGTATAATTGCTTTTTACATACAATTTTATTTGATACGGAAAATGATTTTTTTGTACTTTTTTAATATTTAATTTGCCAATGAAATTATGAAATATTAATGTGATACTGAAATTTTACTGCAATTGAATGATGATGGCAATCTGACAAGAGATCATTGATTCAACATCTTCGAGTGTTAAATCATCATAAAGAAAAGAGTGAGCGCAAGAAATCCTGCTAATGAGACGTTAGCCACATAGGCAACGAAACAACCACTGCACGAATAACCATAAGAAACGATCTCCGTGCGCGCATTTATTTATCCCATTCGACACATTCATACGGGCGTGCGCGCGCGCGGTCTTTTGAAATTCTCACTGTGCGCGCGTGCAATTGTTTGTTTTGTGTGTCTCGCGCGCGCGCGCGCACGGCGACGGAAAGAGAAAAAGGGAAAATTAACATGTCTATCGGCGCGCTCTCTTACTTTCCCTTTTTTACGATCGCTCGCACACCTATATGTACCGAGCGGGGACCCACGAAAAAGCGACGAGACAAAGGGGCCTAGTAGGCAGCGCTGCCGTGTATTACGCGGGAGAGGGAGAAAACGCCGCGACGAAAAAAGGGTCAATAGAAAGCGAAACTTTGGCAAAGGTGTATGGGCGTAATGAGCGCGCATTGGTGGGGGAGAGGATAAGCGGCGACGAGTCGCGGAGTCATGAGATGAGACGACGCCGCCATCGTCGCTGCTGTGCTGAGGAACGAAAGTGAAAGCTCCCCTGACCCAGAAGTGGATGTGCGCGAAAAGTCCCAAAAGACAGGCGCGTGATGCCTGCGCGGATAATTGAAAAAAAGCTTGGGACGATCAATTTATTACAGGTGTTGCCTGAACAAAAATTTTGATTACAACACACTTTTTTTCGTCATTCGTCGTAAATATTTTTACTTTTTTGTGTTAATGTTTATCAATTTATATTAGTATTGTTGAAGACATTTAAGTTTATTAAATTTTTACTCCAAAAAGAATAGTATGTAGATCCTATATCCTGAGAGTCGAAAAAAAAGTCGTCATAATCGATTGATTTTAATGATATTCCAAAATACTTTTTAAAATTCAGCGCAGGCCAAAAAGACGCCATAAAAAAGTACGAGAAAGGGGGAAGCCTGCGCGAGGAGGCAAAATTAAGAGAGAAACTCGTAATGCGCGCGAGGGAAAAACTCGCAGAGATATATAATTGTTTATCAAACGAGCGGCAAGTGTCGCAAGGCCGCGACGACGGCGGCGACGAGGTCTCGTTTTTTTTCAATTACCCGTATACGCTGAGGCCGGCGTTTTGTATTTTTCTATTATTGGAACAATGTTATTTTACGAACAATTATACGCGGCTCTCTCTCTCTCTCTCGCGATGGGCAGAGATGATGATTACGAAGAAGAGTGCGCCATTGCAGCATTATCCTTCACCGTCGCGGCGCGCTGTCTCCCGGCACACATAAAATTCGGTTCGCTCGAATCGATTGTGAGTTGAAGGTGCAGTGGAATTTGTTCGTTACTATTATAAACAGATTTTTAACGCAGTTCAAGTATAGTTTTTCAGTTTTTAATTTATGGTCACACGCTGGACGAAATTTTTTCTTTTGATCCTAATTGCAACACGTTTTTATCTTTTTTTTTACACAAATTAACGATATGATTGATTTAAAAAAAAATTGTAACTCTTATGAGGTTGTGAAAAAATGTTATTCCGTTTCCGTTCACATCATACATTCTCAAAAAGTATCTTTAAAAATATTCTACCAGTAATAGAGACTTATTTTAAAACGCATCTTCTTATAATAAGTAGAGTAAATAGCGTATTGTTAAGGTTACAAGGGAATGAAAAATGAAGTGCGCGTATACCCATGGTTGCACGTACAGAAAGTTGCTCGTACGCTCGCATATATGTGTGTGCGCGCGCGCACTTGGGAGCAATTGAAGGTATAGCTCTGTGCCGGCGCATCTCGTCGGCGAGGCGAAAGGTCGGCTGCTGCTGCGAGCGAAGAAAATATAAAAAGAGCAGCCGAGTCTCGGGAGAGCGAGAAATGCATTTTCCCTGCAGACGCGCAGCTGCTCTCGTATAATGCAGAAATCGCGATAGATTCAATTTTACGCGCCGAGCCTCGCTCGATACATACGTATGTGCATTCGCATACAAGGTGATCAGGTAATATTCAATCGTCTTCGCTATACGACAAATGGACGAAATTTTAAAATAACTTTGCCTTTGAAATAAATATCAGGCATTTTTAGGAAAATGGAGTTTTCACATGACTTTAAGACATGATTCGTCCAAATCACTGATAACGATAAAACTAATCGGAAAACGTATGGAGGAAATTCGTTAATTTGTATACAAATAGTTTGCCATGTAAATAAAAAATTTCTACGGCTAATAAATCATTATAGTCGATTAACTGAAAAAAAAATTAGACGAAAACAAGAGACAGTGATTATGTTCTTCCAGTACGTTCGAGACTGGAGTGTGTGTGTGTATATAGACGAGGAACGCTAGCCGATCAAGCCGTACGTATAAAATACATATATTTGTTGCAACTCTCTGACTTTTACACCGCGCATATGTAGACTTACGAGGCGCATGCGTGCTCGTCCGTCGATGTGTATGTTTCCACTCACACACTGAGCCATACGCGAGTGTTCGCTCTCTCGCAGCGGTCTTTCTTCAAGCTATAGCTCGCGCGCGCTCGGCGTGTCTCGCCGCTTGGCGATCGAGAAGTGTGCCAAGGCCTTTCCCCCTACCTCACGATCCCCATTTTCGAAACTAAAAGTAAAATCTAACTCTTTGTGTCTCGCGCGCTACGTGCGCGCAAGAGACACACTATAATATACGCGCACGCTGGAGAAAATATTACGTATATAGGGAGCGAGAGAGACAAAAGCGAGAGCCGCGTTATTAAGTTAATACGTTATTTGCGTTGTGCGCAGTTCTATTGTGATGCCGAGTGCGCGCGCGCGGTAACACGATTAAGGGAGAGATAGGCGCTTTGGGCAAGGGCGACGATGGAGGCCACCGCTGCGCAATCGTCAGTAAAGCGAGACAGAGCGAGCCCTATACCCGCGGATGATTGCAGCCTGAAAGTACACACGCGGGTATTGCGTGCGTGCGCAACGCGAGCAGCACAAAAACGTGCGGCTAAGGTCGCCGATCGGGAAAATTTTGTGGGAACGGTAGGAGCCGCCGTCGAATTATCGTTAAGGATGATTCGTAAGAAATTTAATGCTGTCGGTCGGAGGGACCTACTTTTACAAATAATCACATCTCGCCTCTTGCGTAATGACATTTACAACGTTGTATCGCGCGCATATGTTAGTCCCTTTTCAAACTAATGCTTCTATGGTTACAAATTTCGAAGTAAATAGTAGTTCTTTTATCTTTTTCTTTTCTACCTCTTTTCAATCTGGCAAAATAATGTTTTGCAGGAATATCGATATTGATTTTCCAAACAAATTTACATAGAGATGTATTCGGTCCGGGTTGAATTGGAGGAATAAATTTTTTATTTTTCATTTCCATGTAGAAATGAAAAATTAAGTTCCAGAATCATACTTTTCTTTACATAGTTATTTAATCTTTATTTGCGATCAAAAATTTAATAAATGCTTTTAAAAGAGTTTATTTGGGCACAACAGCAGTAGCTGATTGAATAAAAATTTATGAAAATTCGAAATAATTATATCTAATGAAGCCAATCTAATGAATTTTATTCTCCGTTAAAAGTATATCAAATTTGCCGTCGATTTTTGTAACCAACTTGAGAATAAACGACGATTAAAATAAAAATGTGAATTTCTTCAATTCTTTTTTTTCTACGTTACAAAGCTCGAGAGGCAGAAAAAGCCTCTCCCGTATCTAATCGCAGCTGGCTTGGCTAGCAGGCGTGCGTATCCTCGCCGCGGCGAAACTTCCTGTGTCTACGGGATTGGGCTGCGATAAGGCGCTCTGAAAAAAAAAACACACACACTCGAGACTCGAGAGACATCGAGGGAGAAGAAGAATTCCGCGAGCAGCGGTTTCGCATTTACTCTACATATTTGCCACATATCGTAAACGCCGGCGTATAGGTACGCCGCTTGGCCGCGCTCTATTGCAATGCATGTGATGCAATGCCTGCCTGCACAGCAACCACTTCCCATAGGTATGTCGCGCGTATCGAGCGGCCGATAGGGAGCCGCCGCCGAGCGGTAAACACGCGTATGCAAGCGGCATTCCGCGGCTTAACGAGATTCGCGTTCAGATGGACACGAGAAATCAGACTGCCCGCACCCCCAGGACGCCCTACTTGAACTTGCAGCCCTTTTACTACTGGCACGCACATTCAATCAAACCAATTGGTACTGATCAACACTGGGGTTACGATACATTGCTTTCAATATTAAATTATACTCATATTAAACCCATGTCTTTTTCTTTTAATTTCAACCTCGCGAACCGTACTGTAGTGCAACTACAACGAATTCGAATATAGAAACCAGTTTATCAAGTTAATATCAATTAAGGCGACTTGTAAATTAACTCTCGGATAAATTTTACCAAATGTTGTGAAATTCCATTAGTCCCTTTTTATCTACGACCTGTAATTACGCAATACTGTAGACGAATTTAAAAAAAAACCGTTTTGTTTAGTCATAAATCTGTCTAATAAATTGCACTAGAGAAAACCAACGAATTCTAAGCTTAAAATGCGAAAAGCTTCGTAGCCCCAATGGCAAACCAAGCGAGACTAGTGGACTTTTGGTAATTCTTACATAAGTATCCCGATTACCAAATTACAATAGGCAATGGAAACTCCTGAGAGCTAGCGCGGCAGTCGAGAAAAGCGTATCGTTAGATTTAATTAAACCTTCGCCTTCGACTATCGTGCGTTTCAGTTCCCGGCAAAACTATAAATCTCGCTGGGCAAATAAACAGAAAACAAGACTCGAACCACGGGAACTATATACTTTCATTCTCCAGAAGCTTGTTTATTGATAACAATCTAGCAGGTATATGTTTAATAAAAAAAGTTTCTTTCGCTAAAGGGGATCCTACTGGTTACATAAGCGGGGTAAAATTAGCAGTACCTGCCGAAGAAACGAAAACTCGAGGCGCAAAAAGGTGCGAGAAGGGGAGGCGGAGGAGAAACCGCGCCTACCTCAACGCTCGCCTCCTTTTTTTCTCCCCCTCTGCTCCACCGACACATGCCCAAGAGAGATCGGGTGACTCTCTCCTCCCTCGTTTTCGGCCCGCGCGCACGCAACACCGAGCGAGCCGTTGACGCAACAAGACCTGAGAGCCCGGCAAATAATTCGCCCATAATCCTTCTCTCTCTCCATCTGCCGATATAAATCGGTTCTTTCGCAAAACTCGCGAGCGCGTTAACGCGTGTGTCCCCATTAGCGCGCTCCTCTCCTATTTCTATATACAAGCTAGAGAGGTGTCTCATCGGCGGCGATACGCGATACATGCGAACCGCCGTTTTGCAGCCCAGTTCGCACGTCCTTGACACACTTACCCAGATGAGACGGCGGCGACGGCGCAACTCGCGAGCGAGCGCGCAAGCGAGAGAGAGGAGGAGAATGAAAAAAGAGCAGCGGCGCGCGGGAGGGAGTGAGAGGCTATCCGACGATGCAAAGAGAGAAAACGAGAGAGGGAGAATGGAGCAATTGCTCCCCGCGTACATGCGTACACACGCGCGTCCGTCTGTCCGAGAGAACGAGTTACATCAACTCGCTAATAATCGCGCACGCACCTACGACGAGGATCGCCGCCGCCGCCGCTGTAATTGCGCGCGAAATGAGCGCACGACCGAGAGAGGAGAGTCGCATTAGCCGCTCGCAGAAGCTCAGAGATTCGCGCGCTTTTCGCGCTCGGCTTCCGAGAAGGGAGGATTTTTTTCCTCGCGTCTCTCTTCGTTATTTGCGCAAGAACGAGCGCGCCCGTTTTCGCCTCTAATGCGCTCGCAAAAATGTGGATTGCACCGTGCTAATAGCGACACTTTTTGTTTTAACCCGCTATTTTGATTCTGATTAAAATATAGCTTCGATTAGTAAATTAAAAATAAAGTTCCTCTAGAGTTTATTTTTAATCTCTAACATTCTCGATATCTTCAAACACGTAGATAAGTATAATTACTTTATATATAGTTGAGCGGTTTAATTTACATGCAAGTTCTTAATGGAAATATCCGATCGAGATAAATTACTTCTCATTTTAAATAGATACACCATATTTTATTCGTAAGTAGAGTGAAGGTAGTGCAAAAATTATAATCTTACAACGTAAAAAAACGTAAAATAATTTTTTTCACGTCTCTAAGCAACTGTTTAATCAACACTCGTTTTCGACTTCGTTCAATTTACTCGCAGCTATTTCTATAATGAGGCTACACCGTATAGATACACGCTCGGAGAATTTTCTTCGCGCAACTCGTTTATTTACTCTCGGCGTCTAGTCGTCTCTTTCCATCTTGTGCATCGCGTTCTTTTCGTCGAGCTATACATATATATCCTTTTCCAGCGCGATCCCGCCTTGCACGTTTATCCTTGAAAAGGACTTTTATCGCGGAGCGCGATATAGAGACGCCTGACCTTCGGAGTCGTGATAAAGACGTGAGGCGACTTTTCATGGTGCTCTCTTCGCACGCTTTCATCGTCTTTTCGAAGGCTATACTATGTATATAGCTGCAGTGATCGGACAATTGTTCGAAGGTATGCGCTTGTTTTCGACGCTTATTCATTATGTTTTTCGCTAGCCGGTATGAATATTGAATCCGTTTAAATATTCCACGCGGAGAGGAGCGCTCGAATCTAGGTCAATGGAAAAACGCTGACTAAGTAGTGGGATGCGATTACGACGCTCAAAACTTCCGTATTATTATTTGCGGTTTCGTATATTAACATATTTGTGTTTTTGGAATTTCACTGCGTGGAGCGAATAACTTTAATTTATTTACGATTATTCGATTTATATATTTAATAGAAAAAATCGTAACATAATACGATAGTGGTTATTGACTTGTTGTTTTTGACGAAATGATTGAACAAAAAGTTAAACAAGTATATTGTGCGATGCAAGGTAGAAAATTATGTTACTTTATAAATTATTCATGTGAGCATTTGTTAATGTAGCGCACTTCAAAGTTAATTGTCTTTTAAACCAATAACAAGCATCTTATTTATGATGTAACAGTACATTGCATAATCTTAAAAATTAAACGAAAGCTATGTGATATGAGGCTAAAAGATTGATTTGAGCGTTTCTCATATAAAAACATCAATTGAGCATGAAATATTTCCGGGCCAAAAAAATCGCCTAAAAACGCGGCCCCTCAACCGCACGCCGCGTGAAACGTATCTCGCGTGGGAGCGGCGCACACGATGCGCGACATTTTGGATGGAAAAAAAGCGGGACTCACTCGCTTACTTATACGCATGTGTGTGTGTGTGTTCGTTGGTGGCGCGTAGTTTCGCAAGAACCGGACCCGCGCATACCTATATGTATCGAAGATGATGCGTAATAAAAACTTTCTAGCGATCGCTTTTCACTAGCGCGATCTAATCTCCTTTCGAAGGCGGAGCGAGAGATACGGGGCCGATTTTATTTCTCTATAACTCCTTGTGTTCTCGCTCGCGCTCTGAATTATTCATGAACGGGACGGTTATTGCGTAATTTCGTTTTCATTGACAATGACGTTGGAAACGTTCCTTTGGATTGCGATTGCAATGCTTCGGGAGCTTATATATAGGAGAGCCTGTTTCGGACTTTTTCGGACCGTACTTTTTCACTCTGGGTATACTTATTTTCAAATTGATGTTTCTTATAAAATTCGTGTAAAATTTTTTTTTGCTAATTTTCGTAAAAATAACGGTTTTCAAAGTGTCTATAAATTGTTAAGGTTCAGCATCGAATCTTTTGAGCTACTGCTTATTAGAAACCGATAATTTATGTCTATACGCCTCAAGATGTACATAACACACTTTCCGCGTGTAAGCCATAAACTTATAAATACGTACACGTGAATACATAGTACATGTTTTGCTGTTTTCTAAACAAAATTTTCACGATGTAAATAAAATACTTATTATGCGATGACAAATACTGTTTGATGCAATCTTAATGACGAAACAATCTACACAAGTTATTACGAGCTTTCAGTGAAACATGAATTTTTAAACTTTATATTATCTTGATGAATGCTATCAATGAAATTCATTGGCGTTGTAATTTTTTTTTCAAAGTAATTAAATATCTGTATATTATGTAAAAAGTAAAAAATGAAAGTGAGGACGAAATACTTCTTTTTTCTTATCGCGGTCCAAAGAAAAGAAACCAGCTTGAGTTGTGCAAACAGTGGCGTCGATGTAAGGGAGCGCAACGGAGTCCTTTTTCTCTTTTATCCCGACTTCCTCTCTGCACGCAATCTCCGGTGAGCGAAGCGTATAAAAAGCCGACGCAACCCTACTTTTCGGCAGCCGGCGCAGCATCAATATACATTGGACAAAAGTGGAATCCGCAGTCAAGTGACCCGATTCCACGCACCTCCGGTTCGCCGGAAAATCGACCTAAAGAAGCCGCCGACAAAACAGACCCCCCAAAATTCCTCTCTCTTTACCTGCGCTCGCGCCGTCTTTCACGTAAACTGCCAAAACATGGACAAACAGAGACGTCATTTGGTGAAAAAAGGTAAAAAGCTACCTACGGCGCGACGAAAGGAAGAAGAATGGGAGAGATGCGCTCGCAGCGGGGGGCATAGGTGCCCATTACGGGGACACGCGCGCGTGCATCTCGCTCTTACTGTAATTTAGAGCCGAGTGTAAATATTTTGAGAGAAGTGCCGACGCGCGTGCGGCACGGGCCTGACGAATTATTGCGTGCAATTCGTGACGGGAGCCGACGCAGCCGCGATACTGACCCACTGCCCCCGTGAAAAGCGGCAGAGGAGGCTAAACAAAAGGGACGAATAGTTTGACTTGTTGGCCCGCCTGGACACGGAGCGGCAAGATACCACACACGCAGTACTTTTGCGCTCATTCGAACAAGCTTTTCCTTTTATTCTACATTCTTATCGTAATACATTAATGTTAAGAAGACTAAACGAAATTGTTTGAAATATCTTCTTACAAAGATAGTTCTAATTATTTATTCTACAATATTAATTATCCAATACGCTGGAAATTTACATAAATCTATTAAAGTTATTCCCCGAAAATGTGAAAGCTGTAATGTAATAGTAACTTTAAAAGTTTTCAAATATTTCTAAAACTGTGGGAAAGTTACTTCACTGTGTTAGAAAATCGACTTATGCTACTGACCATACAAGACGACGGTTCAAACTTTAACTGTTGGAAATGTTACGAAAAGGCAGTTTCAAGCTTTCTTTTTCTATTATATATTTTATAGGAGCGATCAGTTTAAATGTTTTGCATTACTACTCCGATTCGACAAATATTACACTGACAACAAAGTTTAGTAAAAATTATTTACAATTTTGTCTATACTTTATGGGAAAGTCACCAAAAAATGTAAAAACTCAAAAGATTACTATACTTTATAAGAAATTTTGTTAGAAATATATGAGAATTTACTATAAGTATACTGTAAAGTCATTTTGGGAGGTTTTTACAGTTTATGGTAGCTTTATCAGACAGTATAGCCATTTTTCCAAAACCTTTTTCTGAGTCTATTAAAATAAAGAAAAAAATAGTATATTTATGACTGCAAGTTTGCTGTATTTTTTATAAAACTATTTTTTATAAAACTATGAGGGTAAGTGTAGAGCAAAAAATTATATTTTTTTTTGTTGAAAAAATTTTTGTATTTTAAATTTATGACCGACAAAAAACTTCCGGAAAACCCAGGTCAGTTGAAAACTAAAGAACAGAAGTAATAAAAAGCAGACCCTAAAAAATTAGAAAAAGAGTGAACGCAGAAGAGTCGGAAAGAAATGGTCATCGAAAAAAGTACCGACACAATACGGCGAGGGAGTTCTTTAGGGTATCCCGAGGAGCGAAAGCGGAAAAGAGGAAAGGGGCTTTTTACCTTTTTTCCTCTGCGCCGAGTAATTCACGAAATCAGGGAAACACGGAGGGCCGTAAAAAGCCAGAGCCTGCGCGCGCGTGCGCCGAGGCTGTAAAAGAGGCTACTGCCGGCGCGCGCGCGCGTCTCAATTATACCAGCCCCCGAGGAAAGTCCCGGAGAAGACTTTACGACTTTTATAATGGGATTATTCCAAGTCGGCGCATGTTCGCTAGCAATGAAGTGTACATACCGGCCGCTCGGGCGCGTGCGGGTTCGCCCGCAGCTTCCGTATGATGCCCGACTAGTTTTTCCGGATGTCTGGCAGATGCGCGGAAGCTTTTATGATACGCCCGGAGAGTATAATCGCTGATTTACGGTAGGCGAAGCGACGACTTTTATGTTTATATTATATGCAGGAAAAGCGTCGCTGTGGTTATGATGGGCAATGTCGGCTGGAGTTAATGAAATAATTAATTTTTTCATTGGCTGGGATAGGAGAGGCGGTTAAAATCATGGTGGGTTTACTGATCATTGAGCGATAAACGTGGCTACTTTATTGACCGCTGGAGTTAATTTGTTTATACTCTAGGGGCCTGCTAAACTTGTTGACTCTGCAATACTTGCTAGAACAGCACCAACTAGTCTTTTGAATGAAAGGTATAGTGAAAAATAACTTGCACATTTTAAAAGTATTATTACAGGTGAGAATGCACGTTTGTAATATTAACGAAAGTGATCAATCATAAATAATTCGTCTTTCAATCGTGGGTTTCAAGGTTTTTAGTTAAATTTATATTCATCGAACAATTAAATTTATTAATGTTTGTAAAGAAATGTTGTATAGAGGCATGAATAATTTTTGTAATGTTAGAAATCTTACCTAGGTCAGCCCATTACACGTACCGAGTAAACATCTAGGTTCAGGTATCTATCTAACGCAACCAACCCTTGCCCTATTTCGCCGTAAAATGTAATGGTAACACCTAACTGTTCTTTCTGCTTCGTGTTATAATTTATGGGTAGATGCTAAATTCTATTGTATTTTTGGATAAATTATGGCAATAAATAGAATGTTCCAACTGTTTCTCATATTTAGGAGTAAGTCTAAGAGTTATACAACTAATAAACTAAAAAAACTGTAAACTGACTCGATAAATAGAATTTGTCCTTCAGAATAAAAGCAAGGTAATAAGGTGAAAAGACAAAAGTAAGCAAAAAAAAGAAAAGATTAAGTCGGAGTTTCGCCTAAATATCCGGATAAATAGAAAGAAAATGGTACAAAAATAGCTGGAAAGTCAAGAAAAAGGGAAAAAGCCAGGAGACGCAGGAAAAAAAGAGAATCATCACAAGAGCTTGAAGCCGCAAATGCGTTAGTCTTCGTTTGCGTGAAAGTGAGATTTATATTCGGAGCGCGTAGGCGAATATACGCCAGCCATCCCCATATATATTCGTATCTATGCTCAACGAGATTAAAGCGAGGGTGGAGATCTCCCCTTTCGCCAGCTTATACCGTTGCGCTTACTAAATATGCTCCCCTCGCAGGAAAACTCTGCGGAGCCTCCGCCCTTCTAAGAGTAGTCCGCCCCGGACAGAGATATCACTCCTATCGATTATAACGGGACGATTCGCTGTGTAGTTTTATATGCATGATGTATTCGTCAAGTTCTGCTTATGCACGCTTATATTTGCCGGGGCGCGGGGAAGGGGCGATTTTTCATTCTGTTTAGTGGCAGAGCTGGGTTAACCGCTCTTTTAAGGCTCTGCAGTTAAGTGGGGCAAATTTATAATGCAGTCAAGCGCGTTTAGCATAATTAAAGTGGAAACGTTTTTTTTTTATTTCACATTATTTACATTTACTTAACGGATGCTTACATTTGAAATTCCAAACACACTATTTCAATTCGTACAGCTGAACAATTCTCTATCATGAATGTTTTTTTTTCGTCTTTGATCGTTAAATTTAAAGTATTTCTCGCGCATAACATAATATACCTGTCAGAGTTATCCCATTGCAGTAATTCAATAGCATCAGTGCGTTTGTCCGCATGAAAAATAATGGAATATGTAACTGTACATAATTGCTTTAGTAATACATGCTTATAATCCCTTGAATAATATAATTTATGAAGCTTGATAAGTTTTCTTTTTTCAGATCATTTCAACTTCCCGATCTTTAAGAATATCAATGCAGTATCACTTTTCATCGGTGCAAATGACACTTGCATTCGTGTTATCCGATATACTACTTGTATTTTGTTTCATCTTTTAATTTCCATTCCCAATGATAGTATAATTATGTACTTTTTACTCCTGCAACTTGCAGTAAATTATGATCCGGGGATCATGATAAATAAAAAGTGAAAATTTGCCACAGGAAAAGCAATTTCTCTTGATGATGAGCCATAACTTTCGTATCTCCGGGTCCTCTCGCAAAAAAAAGATAAGAGAAACCCGAAAAAGAAACGACGGCCATCACGGGACGAAGATGCATTGCCGAAAGCTCCCCAATAACGAGATAAAGAAACGAAAATAAGAAGTAGCCCATGAAAAACAAATGATCCCCATTAACCCGGGCTGGCTCCTCTCTGCTACTCTCGAGTATAGAGAACACTCGAATGATGTAAGAGGCGGCCGCTCGCACCTCAAACCCGTTTTCCTCGCCCGTGACGCCGGCGCACGAAGAAAGGCTTTCTCGGCGCGAGCTATCATCGCGCGCACTAGACGCGTCCTTTCTCCCGAACGAGAGCGAAAAGCCGCTCGGCCGCTTTTACTTTCTATTGCCGCCGCCGCTGGCAATGATACTAGTTACGTCGGTTACGTGTCGGCAGCGACATCATCGCGGTTACGCGCACGCCTCTGTGAAGTAAGTCGCGTGAGGTGTACGCTTTCTTCGGCCGAGGCAGGAGAGAGAGAAAGAGCCCCACTTTTTCCAACTTTCGCTCTCGACGGCGACGGCGTGCAGCCAAGGAGCGACAATTCCTTCGCGGCCGGCCTCATGCAGACTGCCGAGGCTCATCTCGAGAGCGACTGACATAATACCGTGGCTTCTTTTTTCTTTCTCTCCCCTCTCCCTTGTCTTGCTCCTCGTGTTTTCTCTCCGAGAGAGGTTTTTGTTTATTGTCATGCTGATTTCATTTGTTGGAGTGCTTTCGTTTCAAAGCTCTTTTTTTATACCGCACGTGGGTGGCATATAAGAAGATTTATATATATAAGACTATATTTTTATCTATAACAGTTTGAATATTAAAAAGTGTTATCTGCACCGTCGTGAATTGCAGAGAATTCGATCCTCGACGAAAATAATTTGATTAAATTTCTATTTAAATCAATACTATTATTATGACTCTTTCCTTCATCTAGATTGAATTCATGCTTTTGCTTGATTTATGCATTGAAGTGGAATTCCCAGTAATTTTTACGATTAGATTAGAGTATAGGTAAAAGATGAGGTGAAATCGAATCTGACAAATTCAGCTCAGAATAAAAAAAAAAGACTTTAGAACAAGCGATATGCGAAAAACATATCGCACATTTGCTCAAATTTGTTCATTATTTTGGAGGCAAGTAAAGTATAATTTATTGGAGAGATATCGTTCGAGCTTATCGTTGTGCGAATGACGCGCCTTGTTATTACTTCAGCTCGCATAATCGCACGTACTCCAGTATTATTATCGAATGAACGCACCGAAAATCATAGGCCAGTGAACGCATGAAAAGTTTGCGATTTCGTTACACCTATTTAGCCACCTATTGAAGAATATCGGTGAAATGTAAGTAACAAAATATTTGACACTAAAAATTTCTTTTAATTCTAAAAATAGAAAAAATTGGTATGAACTTTACTTTTTTTTCAATCATAAAAATCATAAAAATTACTATTTAAAAAGTAAAAATTCCATGACGGGAATGTCCCAGCGCTATACTGGAAAGTTGATAAAAAAATTGTTTGGTGTTAAATAATTGTAATGATAAAGATAAAAAAGTAAGAAAGAAGTTAATTTAAAGAATTTCATTTCAGTCGGCGATAACGTTACAAATTACCGGCTAACGTTAAATAAATTCTAATTAAAGGCAAACCCTCGTTTCGCACACGTTGCGACACTGTTTGCAGCCCAAAAGAAATCGTATACGCCGAGAGAGAGACCGGTCTCTAACAACTCTCTCTCTCCCATGCACCAATATATCTATAAACACACGTACACATATACAGGCGCGCGCGCGCGGTGAACGAAGGAAGCGACGGCTCGCGCTTAATAATTAACGTGCGAGCAATCCATAAATTTGTAAGTACAATGAAATTGCAGCGGCGCGACCCCATTTCGCGCGCCGCTGCTCTAGAGCTAAGCGCGCATGACACGATCAATCAAAAAAATTACGCGCGCGCGCGGGGGAGTGGGGTGTGTTACGCTAATGCCGAGCTGCTGCGCTAAACACTCATTATACGAGTTATATGCTTTTCTTCCTCGCCGTCGAGGTAGTCAAAATCGCGAGGAGATAAGAAGGCGGCGTGGCTGTAATCGAAAAACAGTTTCCGACTTTTTTTTATCGAAAAACGAGCCAGGATTGGAGAATTCTTTTTTTCGAAAATGATTATTTTTGTTGCGATAAAAGGCAATATTTAACATAAAAATTTAAATATAATAATGAACTTTATTCTATATTTAGAGTTCACTTAGGAAATAAGGTTGCATCGATATTATGAGTAGGTTGTCACACATTTCAGTGCTTCTAATTGGTAGATATAATATGCAAAACTTGGAGCGGACGATCGATTATTTTAATAAAATAACTTACACGATAAAAATCTAAGTTTCTGCTATTTTATAACATAGCTGTTTAAAAATAGCTTTTGAAAATTTTACCAAAACTTTGTAATTATTTGCAATTGGGTCAGAAATATTACAAAGCTGATCAAAACGAACAAGAATTTCTCATCATAATTACGAAGTAGTGCTGCGAGAATGCGCAGCGCTAAAAAAGGGCAGTCACTGCGCAATCTATATACAATGCACAGCCACGCCGCCGGCGCAGCGCGCGAAAAAGCAGGTCAAGTTGAAGAGTTCGCGCGTTGGGTAAGGACGCGAGGCTGCCCTAGGAGTAGAGCGACTGCAGTACGCGCGTTCCACCGCATTATTTTTAGCGACAGGTGTATGTGTGTGTGTGCACGCGCGTAGATGAGCGTCGATACCGACGAGCCGGCCGCGTGAATTATCGCCGCGCCGTAAATTTCGCCCCGAGGAAAAGTACTCGTGGCTTCGAACGCGGGGAGGGGGGAAAAGTTTCGTCAATCTCGCGCGTCGCGCTAACCTAGTTCAAAGAGCGCGACTGTCAATGCGACGTCGGGCCGTATTTACATTTTCTGCCGAGTTAATGTTGTGGCGAGCGATGATGGTTATTTGGCTCCAATGCTTTCGAGGGAACCACATTTTTCTCTCAAACCGCGACTCTGGTTAGCTAATCGATCACAATTTTAGAATAAACTCTTTGTCTCTAGTGTATAATATTTTATTAAGTAGGTTATCAAAATAACGTTACGCAAGATGACTTAGTAACGGATTCCATACTAACAAACATTCTACTTTTCTTTCTGCTCAATGTTTTGCGAATCGGCATTTCATTATCACGCGTAAAAAGCGTGGAATGTGAAAATACAGACACTCAAAGATATGATCTATTAGGTGGAGGCTCGTCTCAGGCGCCAGTTGTTCTAGTACATCTGCGCAATATTCTCTACGGTTTCATATAATAGATGTGCCACCATTATTTCTAATCTTGAAGGTCAATTTTCAACTGCCCAAGACAATGAGTGTAATAAAAAGAAATTATTAAGATATAAAATTGTCGAAAAGTTTTACAAAATATGCCCAAAGCAAGCGAGTATGCGAAAGAAATTTATTTTCCAGTTTCGAGCCAAGTTCAAATGCATTACCTGATTACCCCAATCGGTAATCGACGCGCATCACATCATCATGAATTTTAATAATTTCCCATCGATCAGCTAGAGCTTCATTGCTTAAAGAAATCGTGACCTACATACGATAAAAACTTATCGCGAAATTGTTTTGTCCAGCTGACGAGCACGCGGCGAACGAGAAAAGCGGTAAATGAAAAATAAACACAAATGAAATTATTCATCACCGTTATAACAAAATGGAAAATAGTTTAACAGATATTTTATTACATTTCGTTATTACACCTTATTGTATATAAAGCAACGCTATTGATTATTTAATAAATAAATAAATAGATTAGCGTTAAATAAAATTTAAAAAAAACTATTTTCAGCATACTGAAAATAAACGAACGCACGCTGGTAAATGACGAAAAAGAGAAAAAGTAAATTGTTAAATGGCCTAATTACATAGTCAAAAAAAGATTGAACCAAAAATTATAGCAAACACGCTCATTTTTATTCGATTGTATATATGAATCGTGCTATAGATATCAGAGTCTGCTTAACCTTCCTGATGGTATTATAGTGCTCGCGAAGAATTTTATTTTTCCACTTTTACTAATTATAAATCGATAAGACGAGAAATGATAATATATAACGATATAATAAACAGTGAATTATTTAAATAAGAATCTGGGAAATATAATCTACTAGATTACAATCGATTTTCGTGAATAATGCTGCCTAATATCATTAGGAGCAAATGTGCCGAATGAATGAAGAAAGAATTCCTGCCAACAATATAATCAAATGATCGATACAGAGAAATCGTATTCTGTCATAATCCGCCCCCGCCCATACGTCTCAACACGCGAGATCGGTCCGTCGTCGCGGTCCGCCCACGCCTTCGAAAAAAGAAAACAAAGCGACAATCGCCAAACGACCTAATTTGCGCGGCCAAAATAAGAGTCGCCCGCGCACACATAGCCCCCCACAGCCACACACGCATGCAGGCGCATACGCAACGATGAAAATTCGGCCAAAAAGATAGCGCTCGCGCGCGAAATCGGCTCGGTTATCGCTGGCGGCACAAGCCTACATAGTGTCGTCTCTGTCTCAGCGGAGTTTATATTTAGACGACGGGAGTCGAGGCACAAGAGCGCGTGTGAAAGAGAGAGAGAGAGGGGGGGGGGGCGAGGCGGAGCCGGCTGAATCTTCTACCGGTATAATCATACGGTTAATAGAGGCTTTATCAGCCGCGATAACAGGCGCGATAAGCGCGTATGTAGGTCAGCCTGATACGAGTGACCTGATTCTCTGCGCCAACGAGTTACGCAGACAGAGCTCGCAGGCGGCTGTCAGAGTACGTGTATATGTAGGAGAGGCTCGCGAACACTCGCGACGACGACGACGACGTAGGATCAAGTACGCCGACGCCGCCAACGCCTCGTGGAATGCCTGTAATGCGCGCGCCCGCCTCGGACGATCGCGAGCTATGCGTGCCGCGGCTCCTTCAATGCCCTTCTCTCGTGCCGCCTCCATGCCCATTTCGATTGCTCGGGAATGCCCTGCACCTTATTTCCAAATTCATATATATATTAAAGGCTATATGCACATGGCGCTTAACTTGTCATAACGACGTCGGAAGAATGACCCTTTTATTCTAGCTGTGCCGTATAATCAATAACTTTTTCTTTCAGCCTTCTTAACTTTACTTAAAACTTCAACTAAAATATTCATTAAAAAAAGTTTCTTTATGAGCTTTTGCCAAATGGCTTAGAAATTTATACCATCAATTATAAAAATTTTCATGATTAAATAAAATACCATAGGAGATGACTAATAAAGTAGTGATACGAGTTTAATCGATACTCGCCTTACATTTTGAATACATATTTTCAGTATTGCCAAGCCTCTAAATCTTCTACGTTCTAGTTATATAAGTTAATAAATTTCAAATTAAAAAATGCTTACGAAATTGGGTTAGTTTTGGCTAATTGATTTATATAAAGTAAGACACGAATGACCATTGGGAGCGCATAGAATTACTACACAAAATATATCTTATTATTATTAGTAAGCTAGAAATACGCTTAAATTTACTTTTCAAAGATTTCATTGTATTTTTGTATTTCCAACTATTTTTTTCCATCTGAAAAAAAAGAAAACGCTAACGCGTTTTTTGATTGAAGCATAGTTTGTTCAGTGGATTCGTCTCTACGAAACGTGTTCGGATCGCGGACAAGGTTTAAATGAAGAAAAATCAAATTATTCGATTAAACAATGAAAAATCAATAAAACTAACAACGGATTTGCTTGAATAAAATTCTTCCTTTTTTTTAAATAATACTTTACTTGCATATAATAATTGTGAGACTGATCATGAAGTAAGAAGAAACGAAAATGGGAGGAAAATGAAGCATCCAATAAGTGTAGAATCGAGTACGCGGAGCGAAAGCTGAAAGGGGAAAGATCGAAAGTTATTTTTTTATTTACAAGCGCGAAACGATGCTAGCTCGGGTGCGCGCGCGCAAGCAATCGATGACTCGAACCTACTTACACTCCGCGCCGATTCTATGCCATTTTCCACGCAAGCGGCATACCTGCACTACACCAAGCGTGCGAGCGAGTGCATAAACTATTTTCAGGCCTCTCCCGATCGCGGTTGAGCCGCGTATAACTTGATGCGGCACTTTCAGCGATATTACCGACTAGTACTGTACAAGCGTGCAAGAAGAAGGTCGCTAGCAATAAAGAGAGGGAGGATTACTTAACCGGGTTGTCAGCACACTATAAACAAATAGATCGCTGAATACCGAACAAAATTTACCACTTCTCTTTGACTCACTTAATTAATACGACCTCAACGTAATTAGTACTAATACTGAAAATTTTAATAAAATATTTAAAACAAATTTACCTTCAAACCAAATTTACCCAAACATCATTTCATAATAATTTTATACATTTGAATAATAATGTTATTTCATCGATACGTGCATTTTTAATCGTGGGCAGTAAAATTAGAATGATAAATGATGTTACTTAACAAAAAATTATACAACCTAACTTTGTATCAAATTACAAATGTAAATGAAGTTGAATTTTTCATACGTCTTTAAAATTTCATAAAAAAGTTTCTGTATCGTTACCTATTGATTGAACATGACCTAGTTTTTGTTTATTATAGTCGCTGCTGTTAGAAATAAAACATAGTATACCGTTAACAAGAATTTATAATTTCATAAACATTCCAAACCACACCAAGGACTGAAATACGTTTTTTAATGATTATATGTAATTTAATTAATATAACGCATGCTATTAACAAATTATAAAAATTATTTTTAATTATAATGGTTTTGATAACTCTATATATTTCTTTATTAGAAATTACCAATGACTTGATGAAAATTAAAAAAAGATTTTCGTATACCCGCCGAAAAAGACAACTACTTTTTAGGCCTTCTTTTTTTGTAAAATTTTTGGTAATCAGTCCGTAAACATTGTTAATATTAAAAAAAAAAATTCTTATAGACAGAGTAGAGATAAATTTATATGAAATTGTTACATATAACTATATTATCTTATCAATAAACATTAGACAAATAATACAATTAAACGAACCATTATACATATTTTTTCCTTTTTACATTTGTAATAACACATTATAACATAACAAGTATTAAAAATGGCATGAGCGAAAAGCAATTGTACTACATGTCGTAGACAAGTCAACAAAAGGTGCGTTCGTACGCGTTAAAAATAATAGGCGATGAGCGATTGAGGCTATTCCTGGTGCGCTTCTCCCTCGGAATATACCCGCGAAGTTGCGCAATTGCGTTTACGTCGCACGCGCACAGATGCGGCAGGTGCATCGTTCGCGGCTTTCCGGAAGGCGATTTCGTAAGCCCTTCTTCGCCTCCGCTCGAAATGAATACGAGTTTATTATTCCTTTCCTTCTGCTTCCATTTTAGGGGTTCAAGTGCTTACGCATAATGCACAAGAAATCGTTAATAGAAACTCAAGCGCGCGCAGGTAGCGCTCATAAAGAGTTTCCGGATGAGAAAATCATTTTGAAATGTTTTGCATTTTAGGAGGTGTGGGAAACCGTCGAAATCTATAGATACCTTTCTTTCATTTTCCATACTATGAAGTAGCTCAAACTTCGAATCGTGTATGAGTTGATCAATTACACAGATTAATGTATTATATATGAGAAAATAATAATTTCCACAAGAGGCAATGATGTAGAAAGATAATAATACTCGCTTGGCCTTGGTTAGTGTCGGATGAACGAAATTTCTGTAGATATCAGAGAACTTAAATGTGCTTGGTCGTAGTCCAATGTACTAGAATATTATATTCCTTAAATCATTAGTTACTTATACTTTTTAATTAAAAATATGAAGGATTAGAAATCAATTGATCAGATCGACTTTTTTTATTGCAACTTTTGTAATAAATTTTTTGGTAAATAAAATCTTCCATTTCGTGCAACGTGCAATTATTGAATAAACGTCTATTCTGCGAAAATTTCTAATCTAAATGAGGTTAGATATACCATAGAAGGGCACAGACAACGAAATTGATATAAACAAATATATTTAAAATTTTAAGAACATGATTTTTTTTTCAAATTTATATGACATTAATATAAAATTTCTGTATTTTGAAATTCGTCTATAACTTACTTAGCTTTGTTTAAAGAGTGATGATGTCTTTTAGTACATTTGAATAAGAGAAGGTTACAGAATGATTCTTGTCGAATCGTGACGTGCATTGTTGAATGAACCGTTATGACTTATTTAACGTACTATTAATAACACGCGTTTAAATAAAAGGCCACCAAAATCAGGACCACTATAACCCTATTTATCTTTTGAATTATTTTAATCTATTTAAGAAGGTTCACAGTTGATCAAAATATTTAAGTTTTAATAGAAAAATAATTGAAAAGCGCATAATTTATTATAATTAGTGTAATGTAGTAATGATGTTTCAAGTTGTATATATATATTTTCATTCGCGTAGACTTCATGGTATAATCTGAGCTTTACAACAGTCAAAACAAATCAAATTTATATAAACTTAATGTTATGAAAAAATGTATCAAAGAGCGTTTGTTCGAAATGTAGGTGGTTCTTTCACGGGGATTCCCAGTCAAATCAGTGATCAGCTAATTTTTTATAAAATCGCGAATAGGTTATGAAAATAATTTTTTTCAATTGGCTATAACTTTCTGGGTTTTGAATAATTTTGAATTTTTCCACGGGTAGGTCCACGTGAAATTACTTAAAGAATAGAATGAGACCTTTGTATGTATATGTGTTGATAATAATTGTTTGTGCTGTTTCTAAAATATCGACATTTTTTTAAAAGAAGTTATTTTAGTCATGTCAAATACACTATATTTATAATATTAGTGTATTATTATTAGATTAAACTATAATTATTAATAACTATGGTTTTTTGAATCTTAGGTAACCTTTTCATTTAGCACTGATTTGACTGGGAATCTCCGTGAAAGAATCACCTTAAGCAACTTGAATTTCGTAAAATTTCTACTTGGTAGATATAAAAAGACCGTGCCAACTGAAGGCACCAAAAAAGGTCACGCCTACGCCCGTCGAGAAAAAAAAGTCGATCTTCCGAAAACTTCGTTCCAAATTGGAGGGCACTTGCTCCGAGAAACAGGAGCAGCGAAAAGCAGCCCAGCTTGTGTAAACAAACAACATACACCGAGAGAGAGTGCAGGTAGTTGTCGCATAGAAAGGGAAAAAATAGAGCAGAGCAGACGTCAGCAATGCTATACACACGAGGCTCGTAGGGTCTATGTTGCATTTTTTTCCAGCAGCTAAATGAACCGGTGCGCGCGCGCGCTCGCGGCTGGCTTGAGGTCAGGTCGATGGATTTAAGGGAGGCGGCTGTGTCCATTTCCAGCGAGTCGCGCGTGCATACGTTTGCGTGTGTGTGTGAGTGCCCGCGAGAAGCTAGAGAGATGAATAAGAAATAGCCTCGCATGCTTTATGAAGAGGGGATAGAAAGAGAGACTATCGAGCTGGGAATTGCTTCGGCTTCAGTGTGAATATGCGATTGCTGCACCGCGTCAAACTAATTTCGTTTTATTATTTCGCGACTGGTCGATCGGTTGCGGCATGTAAGTGAATAACCGGACTCATTGTTTGGTTCTTTGCAAAGCTCAAAAGTCTAGTATTACTCTTTGATTACTATAATTTCTCCCTTCAGTTATGTTTCAAATAAAAAATTAAGCAAATACTTTAATTGGCATGTATTAAAGTATCTGTCTAAGCAAACGCAGCCATAATTGTTACTAGTTACGTTCTGCACTCTCTAATAAATTCAAATAAGTTAATACTCCCACTTATTTTAGTACGAAAGTCGTGCAATTATTGCAATGAGTGAACGGTTATGTACTTACAAAAAGTGTGAATTTCACTTATTCGAATTTAGAGATATCTTGTAATGACTTAAAAAATGCTTTGTTTATTTATTATTTTTAACAGAATCATGTAAATATTTGCTCTTAAAAAAAAAAAAAATATTTTATCCAAAGTTCAAATTTATTGAATATAATTATCGATATTACGATGAAAATGTTTATTTTAATAAAGTGAGAAATTCCTCGAATTTTCATTAGTGGAAAGGGTTAGATAACGGAATATTTACGTAAGTAGCATAGAAATGAGTTAATAAATATACGAGTATGCAGTAACTGCAGTTGCTGAGTGAGTTACAACTCATATCTTCCAGATAAACATTGCTCATTTTCTTTTTATAACATTTTCGCGACCTAAATATAGTTTTTAAAAACATAAATGTACCTATTAGTATGTTAATTTTAATAAATTCTATCCTTAGTGGTTCATTTTGTAAGCTTTATAATAAAAAGATGAACATCAAATTCTGAAAAGAAAATTATAATATACGTTCATGAAGAGAAGATAATATTTTGTATAGAAATCAGTAACAATGCATAAAGCATAGGATTAATATTCGTAAATTTAACTCACTGTTTCAATAATGAGAAAACAAATTTCTTCTACGCGTGGTCAGACAATTAAATTGAAATTGTTTACTCGTCTCTATTGCACAAGGCTATGTACAGTCATGAAAAAATTTATACGTGAGAATGTCAACATTACAAATTAATAATCTGTACTCATCATCAGTATCACGTACTCATCCAGACAGATATAATGTTGTAAATTGAATGTTTAAATTATATTGATCTCCTAGAATTTCATGAAAAGCTATTTACCTAAAATAATTATTTCTGATGCATTTATGGAATTAAGAAAATAAAATTGATTTGAAAGAAGGGAGGACAAATCGAAGCTATAGACGAGAGGTAGAAAACATCGCGCGCGACAAAGTTGCGGTTGGCAATCACACGTGGCACACAAGTCTATAGCGGTGCATTAGTGCTGTTTTCCACTGGCGCGCGCACTCATCTCGTCAGCTCGCGCGAGGGGTGCATCAGCTATAACGTGCAGCGGCGCGCTGTGGAGGTGGCATAAGGACGCCGGCGAGTTCGCTTGACCCATTTACCCGGTGCACTTGCGCGCGACCACGTGGTTCGCGTAATTCGCCTAGCGCGCATTCCTTGCGCGAGGCCGCGCGAGAGCTATTTCTCTCTCGCTCGCTCGACGCTCGCGCGGATGGTGTGTTTTGAAAATCCCTCGCCGGAAGCGCTACGTATGTGTGGACATGTAGCTACGGATGTTTGTGTGTCGAGTGGGCGTAGGGCCTCTGTTCCCCCCTCCTCCCTGCTCTCGCGCGATGCTGAAACTCGCGCTCTTTTTTTCGAAATAGGATTGAGTGATTGGATTTTGTAGGTGGTGCTGTTGCTCCTATTTATTGCTCGATTCGAATATATACCCAGATATAACGTTTGTCTTATATAATCGAGCTTGCGAGAATTGTCTTATTAAAGTTATAAATTTCAAAATATTGCGAAATCAAGCGCGTCCGCAAGAAACCCTTGACCCACTCTAATCTCAATTTAGTAACAAATGCGCGTTTGAATATACCTAATTTATCTTTCTCTCTCCAACTTGACGACCATTGAAAAGTGTCCAACCTCCTGAGTGGCTGAGCTATCATCCATCAAAACGTAAATGGTTCTTATCTTTGGAAATAGATCGATTGTGCTGTCAAGGACACTTTCAACTATAAGATATCGATTTGGAAAACTAAAAATTTTCTCATCAATTCTTCTTACGCTATTTACGTACAAAATCAGTATACCGACTTTTATTGAACCGAAAGTTAATTCTATTATATACGGGAGAAAAGAAAAAGATCCAATAGAAACTAAGGCGTGGCCCGGCGTTAATTTCGATTGCTCTCTTACTTCACCACCTCCGCACTGCCGTGGGCTGTGGAGACGCGAGTAAATTCCGGGTGCGTCGTTAAAAGCTAATCCTTGTAAAACGAATTGGGTCAAGTCTGCGGCGTGCGAGGATTCCAGCGCAGTCTCCGAGGAAATCCCCCCAGCGGGGATGCGGCGTTGTCGCAGGTGATTTTCACTCGCCGCACACGCAATAAAAGCAAGGGAGACGACAGGATTAAACACCCCCGGGACGGACGATTGGGAGGCGCGTGGGGCCAAGACGTGTCTTTATATTAGAGCGAGGCGGCTAGATTCCGAGGGAAACGACGGGGCTGTTTCTTGCAGACGTGGGAAATAATAAATTTATCAAGACGATTTATTTTTTCCTTATAAAAAATTAAATACCTTTGGAGCACTAAATATTTCAAGGGAACCAAATTTTCCCCTTATAGTTTGGAAATAACCGAAAATATTCGGCTGAGGCTGGGGCGTGGTGTGAAAAAAAGACGTAGAAAAGGGACGAAGCTGCGAGTAGAGTCTCGGAGGTGGCGTATAGTACCTCCGTCCATCGTTGGCGGCGTGGTTGGCTTACTTGCCAGCGCGCACACATCGTGCGCCGGGTGATAATAATAGAGCGGGCTCGCTCGGCTCGGCTGTTATCCGGCGCGCGCTAGACGAGAGCGTGTGTAGGACGGCGCGCAGGGGGAGGGAGCTAGCGCTCTCTCTCTCATTGACCCAGTTACCCAGTACACTTGACCGAGCTGTACGCGCGCGCGCTTGCGCCTCTCCCTCTCTTTCTCGTTTTCCCATTTCCCCGCAGTGCGCGCATGTGCAGCGCGCTACCTCCCCTCGTTCTCTCTTCCAACCCTCCCCCCGGTATGCATCCTCCGCCGAGGACGCGAGCACGCATGGGATCTGCTTTCTTTTATACCTGAGGGGGTGGCTGTCGCTACTTTTTTTACCCTTTTTTGGCTATTTATGTCATTGTAATTGCGTTGGGCTTCGAAATGCAATTTACCTTCGGGGTTTAATCTACTTTGACTATTACTGTGTGCGCGAGATAAAAGTTAAAAAAAACTGTGATGATAATGCATTTAAGAAAAACACGCATTATCATCATCGAATAACCGAGGTTGAATTGCAGTAGAGCCTTGAAATTATCAACGTCCTTAGCAGTTTCTCGCAGCGCGATGTAGTTAGTTGTATTTCTTGGATCTGCCAGCTGCAGACTTGAAATTCATGGAAGCGCATAATAATCCTCTAAACATAGTTCCCCCTATAGTCTTGGAATCCCATTTGCATATAAAATGTCGAACTTGAGAAAGAAAATTAATTAGTCAAAAGCTTTAATAGAAAATTCAAAGTGCCGCGGGATGGTAAAAATATAATGGGAAAAATGAAAAAGCGCGCTCAAGGTAGTTAATTCTCGCGGCGCTCGGGGCGATGGGACGCGATTACTCCGACGAGCGGGAAAAGGAAACTACCCCCCAAAGAGCTAGCTCTCACGCCAATGAAGCTGCAGAGGACGTCGCGCCGGGGGGAAACTCGGTTACGAGGTAGTGTATACGAGGCACGTGGATCGAATTACTCTCTCTCCCCTACTCTCACACGGCTTTTCTCTTTGTTTCCTCTATCTCGCGCACGCGCATATAGTCTACTCGTGTAACTCCGAAAAGCTCCTTTTCTTTTTCAATACTTTGTTGCGCGTCTCATGTATGCAGCGCACGAAGTGTCCTACGTGCATCTGATACGCTGATCGCACTCAAAACTCTCGTTCTACGATGTAGTTAGGCAACAGTGGAAAAGTTAGGCTAATGTTGATATAATGTTTATCTGGCGCGCGATTAAATCCTGAGTTGTGCTGCCTATTACTTTTTATTGCTTCTCGGTTGATAAAACTCAATCAATACAGCGATAATCAGGAATCGTTCAAGTTTTAACTTACTTTACAGCTATAATTTATCATTATTTACAGTACTCTAATATGAAAAGCTTAAATTAATTTTCAACTTTTAGCAAAGAAAATGATAAAATATAAAGAAGATATTCTTACAGAGTTATGGAATTTTATTGTATCGCTGAAATATGTAAAAGAGAGGCTCTCCCGTTGAATATAACGCGCGTGCATCGCATGTAAATCCGCGCGCGAAAACGGAAACTCGCTGGAAATCCACGCTACGAGAGGGCGATAAATTGCGCGTGTATAATACGATTCCGAGCTCCAAATGCATACATGCATCTTCGACTGTATATCTCGAGCACGGCGAGAGGGAGAAAAGCGGCCAGTAGGAAAGGGCTCGCCACGTCACGCTCCGGAGAATTTCCATTCGAATGCGCGAAATGACGCATGCAGGCTACTTTCGATTTCCGCGGCGCTCTCGTCTCCCGCAATAATAATGTAAGAATGGATCGCGTTTATTATAATATGTGTACCTATATAAAAGCGAGACTCGCTGGCGAATACAACATGAGTATTACGTATCTCTGGCATCACGGTTGTATTGTTGTGGATCGCCGCGACTTTTCCCGCCTTTTGCTTTTCTTCGTGGATATAGCAATCGGCACTCGATCTCCGCGTAATCGGCGTACACTCGTATACCTACCGCGGGAGTATAATGGTTATGTTCGCGCGAAGAAATCATTTCGTTTTCCGCGGATACACACGCGTGTGTGTGTATATCGTGGTTTGCAGCGTTTTTACTTTCTGCGAATCGAGTGATCGCAGATAAAAAAGGCCGCGAACATTTGAATACAGCCGCGCGGCCAAAGTTTCTCAAATAAATCGTTGGTTAAGGCGCTGCCGAGCCGCGGGGATATCAATATCTGCCAAGTCGAGGGAAAAAACGACGTTAATCGTAGATCAATTGGGTGTAACATTCCACACCTCCGATTCGTGCTGATTTTTTAAAGCCACTATCAACTGCTAAGTGGGAGTTATATACTCTGAGTTTCGCGCGTGTCAGATGTGTATGAATGAAAACGAGTAGATCGGAAACAAATTACGTTTATTAGATCGTATTTTGCGTACCGTGTGGGAGCTACTTTTCTCTACCTCCTTCTCCATTGTATGCGCTCAAGAATTTATCGTTATATCGCTTTCTGAAAACCAATAGCTATGTAATTTTAAACTCATTTTTTATTTTACATCTATATTTGACATACTTTGATAGCGTATATATTTCTGATTATATCGAATACACTATTGTTTCTGGCAAAGTAAAAAATCGTTATCATCGGCATTCTATTTTATTAAACTTGACTACTATTAATCATTGTAATTTATTTCCCTGAGCTTTTTTTGACAATTAATGTAGGAAAAATTGATTTTTCTCGTACGAATAATTTATCAAGCCCATCATTAACCCCAAACAACGTCGATGTCCAACGACAGCACATTAAAGTGAAACCCCGCCGTCGATTACACCTGTTGAAGCGCTGACCACCGTTCATATACGACGAACATTTCTCGCAAAGCAAAAAGCCGAATAATACAACTGATGGCCCTTGGCAACTCCGAAAACGGACAATGAAACTCCAGTAGGTGCTGCTCACAAGCGAAACGACGCGATTGTGCAAGAAGCCGCTACTCCCGGAGGCCCATCGAAAGGATCGATTTTAGCGCACGCGCGACACACTTTTACTGTCGCGGCACGCAAAAGCACCTGTTGGCGGACGCGCCGCGGCTCACGTAGATATATTCGGCGCTGCTCTCCTATCACCTGCGGGCCGTTATTCAAAAGTCGGCGGTCACGGTTCAGCTGCGTCGCGAGATTTTCAGCGGTGCGTTTCTTTTCGCACGCGCCCGCCTGCGCTCATGTAATCGGGAAGCTGCCTTTGTTTACGCCGCGTGCGATTGTGTTTTTGTTCGAGGGCGGAAAAAGCCTTCTGTAAAAAATTATCTTGTCTCATTTTAATTATGTATTAAGTACCGGGTTTGCTTTATTCCGTTGTAAAAAGAGCAAGTTGTGTAGTCTCGGATATAAAGGACCATTTAATAAATTTAGTTAATATAAATTATAGATTTAATGCTGAAAGTTGTCCTTTATTCCGTATAATAAATAAATAATTACCAGATTTTTAAAGAACTTATGTATTGAATGTCAGTTGAAATTTAAAATTGACAATTGCTTTTGAAAATTTGTGGGCAATCCACAGCACCTCAATAAACTATTTTACTTTAATTCTCATAATATTTTAAATCTAATCATTTTTAATGGTTTTTATTTATTCAATTTTTGTCTGATTTTGAAAACTGGCCTGAAACTTTTAATATCGACTTCAATTCAAAAAGTTCATTCACACTGAACACACTAGATGTGCTAATTGCAAGAAATAGATATAAAGTAACGAGATTTAAGAACGCATAGTAAAAGTCTTTTGCTTATCGAGTCTCTATCGTATGCTTTTTTTCCTCTTTGCACAAGCGCACGTAACTTTTTCTCTCACTCCTGCACGCGGCGCACTGTCTCTCTCTCTCTCTGTCTCTCTGGCGCGGCAGTACCAATGGGCGGAATTCCAGTCTAGTAAACATACGGTCTCCATGACTCTGTACGTAAATGCACATACGCGCAGGCGGCACCGGCGACGGCAAAGTGAACCCGTGCTATTTAAAGCAATTTTGCCCGAGGGGAGAAAAATATTGAAAAAAGACAACGTGTAAACATCCCGGTCAGTCGCTCGGAATATTTTTAATTTATATATAAACTTGCAAAGATTCTTGGCCACTCAGGATACACTCTTATTGTTGGTTATTTATTTTAACCACGACATATGATAAATTACTAAAGCCTATTCTATATGTGGTATAAGAGAGTGCAATGACCAGAAGTGTAGTTTATTGTCCATACGACAAAGTATGAAACATTCCAATCACGATAAATAATGCACGCGCCATTTTTTTCCATTTCGAATATAACAGTTTACATTATCTCTAAGTTGATAGGTATACGAGTATGAAAAGTAATATACTAGACCATTAGTATTTTGACTATTCTGATTTTGTGCGTGTACAAAACATCATGACGTGGCCGAAATTCGAATCCATTATTTTTCTTTAACATGAGTTTTTATCTATCTGGTACCACTATTCAATCTTAATGAACTAGCGATTAAAAATTTTGAATAATCTAGATTATGATTTAATTGACGACGAAGCAAAATTATTTATTGATAAAATCTAGTCTTGATCTAATATTGATATTTCGAAAGCATAAATCTTTGATCAACATATGAATTGAAATAGTTTTAGGCCATAGTTCCTTTAAAAACACAATACTTAGTAAAATACTATAAAGTGACAATATTAAACAAACATATTGAGCTGAACTTGTAGTTTTGGACTGAAAAGCACACCTCCAGTGCCGAGGGAAAAGGAAGAAAGCGAAAGGAGAATGATCCCTCCTCCATCAAAGTCAAACCGCGGCGCAGCCGTGCAGACTCCCGCGGGCCAATCGATCCGAGTTTGCCCCGCGAGAGCGAACGAACTTTGATCGATACTCATCTGTTCGCGCTCGACAATACTTTGCTCTCCCTCTCTTCTTTCCGATCCACCATCCGTCTGCTCTTTTGTCAGCCGCTGTTGCAGAAACCTCGTCGCCGCCGCTAGTCTCTCTCCCTTTCTCTCGCGGGGATAAATATTTGCGAGACACATGTAATGAGAGGGGCGCGCTGCACGCAGAAATAGACGCCTCCGGAGCTAAATGCATCGCGTCTCTGTGATGTCTGAATTAGCGCGAACGAGAAGAATGATTCGCAAAGTCACGGCGGGAGTTTGGAAAAGTCCAGCACTTGCGCGCCGTCGAGTGCAATTATCGTTCGAGCTGGATTAGTAGGTGCAAGAGTGCGAAAGAGAGAGGCGGAGGAGGGAAAGCCTAGCGCGCGTGCTCAGAGATATATAATTCCACCGAACGTTTAGAGCCCCGATCGCTATGCTATGTGTCCGTGCGTAATTGTAATTTATTGTTAGCTTGGAAATGGAAGCAATGCGCGAGTTGCGCGTGGAAACACCTTGGCTCTAAGAAAAGAATTTATTGATACGCCAATGGCATTAACGGCTAAACTCGAAATTGTTTATTATCAAAAACACTTAACAAAGCGTTAATTCAATTAATTCGTTCAAGCCTGACGATGAAAGTCGATATTTATTTAAAAAATCTCGAATTAAAAAGTGTGTGGAAAATCTAAATAAATTTGAATCTAAATAAGTGAATAAGGACGTACGGCGGAGTGTGAATTATCAGTTCATAAATTACCCTGAGAATGGCACAATTACAGAGGAAGGTTTTCTTGCATGGCAGATAAGAAAGGATATCGATCTTCGCGAGATCGAAGGTGATTTATGCAATTTCAGTATAGCACGTTTTGTAGCTTTGGCTCGTTAGATTCATTGCTATTGCTCCCTGACATTCTTGCCAAGTCTCGCTGCAGTGGCTGTTTCATTCAATAAATATATCTGTAATCCTATTACATGACGCTTTTAAAAAGCCGAAAAGGGTGTACACGCAGCTTTTTATTCATCATCATTTATTGCGCTCTGTAAGGCAAGAACAATATCTTGTAAGCCAACTTATATAATAATAGTCACACACAATATAATTTAATTGAAAACTATAAGATGACAATAATTATAGTGACACGTTTCACACAAACTAATCTCTGCGTTCTGAAACAATGAGCTACTCTTGTACGTGAAGCTTTTAACTGAATGTCCTTTGTATACGTATATCAAAGGTACAGATTAGAATGGAACCGTAGGAATGCATCTCGTCTGTCGACGATGAGATGACGACTGAAGAAATCCCGACGGTAGGACGCGAAATAACAATCTACAACTGACGCGCTAAACTTTTTTTGTAGCGTTTCTGGTTCAAAATGGTCGTTTTCCCGTAAATAAATCTAACTTGCCGTTTATGAATTTTATTGCAACAATAGTTGACAAGTATTTTAAATCCAACAACAGTGATGGGAGCGTTATTTTCTGCGAAATTGACATCGATATAATACGAAAACATAATTTTCGACAAAATGCACAACATGGAAAGGATCTCAACGTGTTTCTTAATAACAATAATTACGTAGCCATTGTGTGCTGGATTCCCACTGTTTTCCTCAGCTAACCGATCAGAGACAATGCAACTCAAAATCATCTCGATGTCGTAAGTGATTTTGTAAGATATCACTCCTATGCATTTTTATGAACAGCCTCTCTCTCTCTCTATATTCTTATATCTTACTCTTGGTCAACACTGGAAAAAAAACGTCTCCACATAATAATATAACGTTAGCTATAATTCGGCAGTGAATTTGCCTTGTTATTCTTTTATCAGCACGCGGTAGGGTGAAATTCCGCTGGCGCAGTCAATGACTGAGGCGAGGGACGAAAAAGGAGAAAAATCCGGCGAAAAATAAAGGCTGAAAAAGGCGCTACACCGTGTACCGTATACAGAGGAAACCGGATAAAAAAGTCGGGGAGTGGGCTTCCAAAGAGATGCGTCGCTCCTCTCTCGCGAGCGGGCGCGCGCGCGCGTGCCGTGACGTTATGGCACAGGAATGCGCTTGAGGTAGTGGCTCGTCCGCTCCTCTCTCTCTCTCCCGCAGGTATACGACGCGTATAACCCGCGCCGCGCACAGACGAGAAACCGTTCGTTCCAGGCGAGATTCAACTTGACTCCTCGCCTTCTTATTTCTCCTTTCATCCTTTCGTTCTTTCTTTGCTTCCTCTCCGCACCCGCTGTAGGTAGATGAAGCGAGAAAGAAACCGAGAGTCCGATGGTGCTGCTTTCGCTCTCTTTCTTCTCGGCGCGTGTTGTGTCTCGCGCGAACGCCGTTTTATACATCGCGCTAAGCTCTGCGCGGCTCTTCCCCCCGGCGTTATTTTTCGCTTTTATTTTACGCCCGGTACTTGCTTTTTAAGACGCTCTTGCAAAATGCTCGGTATTGCAGGGATTTGGGAAAGCTCGCTTCTCTCCGTTTATGTGATTTTTCGAGTCGCTTTACTGTGTGCTGTAAAAAGTAACGCCGAAAAGAATTTGCACGCCACTCGAAACGCGACTTATATTTGCAGAAAGCATTTAAGTCATCCGACTGTTACAAGTTTAAATAAAACGTAATTTTTTTTCGTAAAAACAAATCGACAGTTTACAAAACTGCAAGATATAAGTACTTATTTGTTTCAGCTTTAAAAGCTACTGGTAAACACGTTACGAAAAAGAAAAGTAGTGTAACCAGTTTTACAAGCTTCATTAAATTTTTCAAATTGGTGCAAGGTTAATGCAAAAATATTATCAAAAAAACTGGTGGAAAAAGAAATTTCATTATGCAACATCAGTGTTTGTTTGTCTTGATAAAATATAATATATAAAAGAATGACGTAGTAGCTGGAGACGAGATTGAACTGACCAAAAGCCAGCTAAAAACACCGTGAGCAAAATAATTACGCGTTACGCCTGACTTGTCATTTGCCGGGAGATTGAAAAAAAAAGACAACATCCAACGGTAATTAGAACAATAAAAAAGGTGGAAATCGCGTATAGAGGCATTTTCTCCGTCCTTGTCACCTCGACTACTTTTATACGGATTACCGTATCGATAAGCAGCAAAAAGCCATTAAAGTAAAGTTTACAATACTGATGAGGAATGAGAGAGAAAAAACTGGACTGTGTCTTGCAGCAGTACGTGTTTTAATGATAATGATTTAGCGGGAAAGGAAATCCGATATTCAGTAAAATATCGGAAAGAGAAAAGCGCGAGGAAGCCACCGAAATACTGATGGCACTCGGATCGTGGCGCGCCGAAAACAAAGCGCATTGTCCGGGCGCGCAAAGTGCAGAGCGCGGGGTCGAAAAAAAAGTGAGAGTGAGCGAGCGGGCGGCAGAAAAAAGGGGGGAAAGGGGGTTATCTCCGTGAGATATCGAGAGCGAGCCCTTCGCGCAGGTCTACGGAAGCCGGCTTCTATCTCTCGCGGTCGTCGCGCGCGCTCGCACGTATATATGTACACGCTCGTTACTCTCTCTCTCTCTCTCTCTCGGCGGCGGCGTGTTGCACCGTTGCAGCCTTGAGCCTATTCCACGCACGAAAGAGCCCGCAGCGCACGCCTGGCTGCCCCGCGCCACTGCCACTACGCTCTGTGTGTATGTGTGTGTTGCTTCTCGCGCTTGGGAGAGAGAGAGAGCCAGAGACCAAAGCTAACGGACGGAGGTAAAAAACAGCCGAGAGCAAAAAGGGAGGGACAGCGAGGAAAGAAAACACGCGGGGATGAGCGGACAAGCTCGAGTTGTACCGCTAGCCGAGAACTTCTCGCATTAAAACAATACCTATATCTCGTCTTCTTTTCATTTTTATCCCCATTGCTATAGTTCAATATAAAATTTGTTGTTAAATTTTACTTTGACTCGGAATATTTGTTTATTACGAACAGTATAAGCATCGGCAAGTTGTCTTGCTTTTCTCAGAAAAAGGCCGCAAATAAACTTCCTATGGAGTTTCCCAGAGCTTGATTACAAACAACTTACTCATATCTTTTTATTGAAGATAACCATAAACGGCGAATAAAACATGATTTAAACAGCCATATATACGCACGTTTACACATTTCCATAAAATGTTTTTATCGTTCTAAGATAACGTGTCATTATTTAATAACACCCAATAAAAATGATTCTGTGTCCTAACACAAGAAAATGTGTACTTAATAGTATAATTTATATACATTTGTTGAATCATAAAATTTTTATATCACTATTTGTTGTTCCAATATGGAAATGCATGAAATTCAGACGTTATCTTTAGAGCGTTAAAAAGAGCCTTTGTTTGATTCGAGATAGAAACAAGCCGCAGTAAAAGTCATTTCGGCAAAACCGAGCGCAGAACGGGCCATTAGATAGTTTGCTTAGCCAGTTCCACGTTGCCTGGCGCGTGATCTCGCTCCTCGAGTTTCTAATTCGACCAAAAGCACGCGCACGCGCTAGAAGCTAAACAGGTGACGGCGGCGGCTTCCGTTAAACTTTTCTATTTTTCGTCTTTTCTCGCTCGCGCGCACGCGAAAAAACAGTCGCGGCTTGCACAAGCGCGCACTATCGATCTCGAGTAGTTTCGGGGGGGAAAAAGTTGTTTGAAAAGTAGCGCGCGCAGCCCCCAAAATGAGGTCGATTATCTAATATTATTCGAGATTTGAGTAACTAACGCGATGAGGAAACGGCAGGCTGGAAATCGGCTCGGCCTTCGCGCGATGTGTATCAGGTGCGAAACGCTCGTTACTACACTACCGCGTGTCCTGGGAGAATGACTTTTTTTTCGGTGGCCTAATTGCGCTCGGAGCTCATTATCCCCGGACAAGAGAGCGCGTGCTTAGAGAGCCGTTAAATCGCGCGTTGCGATTATGAGTTTCTATTTGTTGCGCGGGTGTCGCTCTCCACAGCAACTAATCGCTTGGACGGAACGCGCGTGTGTAATACCGGAGAAATTTCCCGGCTTGAAACTACAATTTACACGTCGCACTCCGATTACTACTCGATTCGCATTCGGCCATCGTGAAAAAAACACAAAGCGAGAGCGGTAAAAAAAGCCGAGGGGGTAGGCGCCTATCGGGCGTGTATGGACGCGCTCATGCTCCAAGTGCTCCGATACGCCGATCGGAGTTTATAGAGCGGATTAAATCCGGCCAGTCATCCGTTTCTCCCGCATCTAGCGGCATCCACGCCCTTTGTGTTTCCCCACACAGAAATGCACGCGCGCCTGTTGTCGCCTCTCCCCCCGCTCGCGACCTTTCACGCGCGCTCCGCGATTGATTCCTTCTCGATTCTTCGCCGGCTTTTTGTCGGCGTAAAACAATGCGCGCACGCGAAAAAACAAATCGAGGCGTGCGTGCATACCTGTACAGCAGCCTGTCACGGAGCTGCGCGGGCAAACATTCGTTGACGCGCGCGCGCGCGGCTGGAAAAGTGCATCAGTTTCGCTATGGGGAACGAGAACGTGCGGATTAGTCGCGGTGGATATATATTATATAAATAGCGCGCAGGTGCCGTGAGAACGTTCATTTTTCCAGAGCTCTTGTATTAAAATACTCTACCGGTCGTGTAAATATCTAATATAATTTATACGGTATGAACTGCCATTTTTCAAAATTTCATTTTTTTTCATTGGCAGCTTAGCTCAAAGCTCTCACCACGACAAAGATGAGAACCAATTACTTTTACCTTTACACTGCGTATATTCATTAAATAAGTGTTATCGTTTTCTCACCTTCTTTGCCAATTTTCATATTTTCAAATGTTAACTACCTCGAAAATATTCGATCGCGCTCCAAGTTGTGCTGTAACGGTTGTAGCATATTTTCCTAGTCAATTAAAATAAACTAAAGACTTATATTTAACAACGGTTCCCGAGCGACTGTCAAGCCAAAAATACAGAAACACTACAAAAATATGCTTCCCTCTTATTCACGACCTAAAAATATTTTGGCAAAATAGCGCTTGAAAGTTCAGCGCTCCGTTTCCTTCGGTTTCAATGTGTTTCGCGCACTTCCTGAGGCCGCGGCGGGATTTTCGCAATTTTCGAAGAGCACAGGCGCACTTATAAATTACACGTTAAAACAAGGGCTATTTAAAGTGCCAGACAATGTTCGCAGAAATCTCGGCCCATATTTCGCGGCCATAATGAAAGCGCAGAAAAAAAGGCCCGCCCGCTCGAGCTCTCTCCCCTCGAAAAAGGAGCGCTTCCGAGAAGCGGAGAAAAAATCGCGCGCGACCCCACCGGGAGAGTGCACGTGACCTAGTTGCGCGCGGGCGAGAAACGGAGAGAGAGAGAGCGAGAGAACGAAAAAGGGCTTGACTCTAAATCCGGAACGAGTTTACACACTTTAAAGCCGGCCGGCCGATGGCGGAGCAACTTCCTTTCTTTGTGCTATAATTGAGAATCCGACATCTGCAACTAATTTTGGAGGAGGGGCGTTTATATGCGTCGCGCGCGCGCCCCGAGTCTATAGCCCGGCAGGGCCCCCGTTTTCTTCTTTATGCGCTGCGCAATCACCGGCAAAGTAAGTACGCGAGCGCGAGACTCGGACTTGATGCGCGCTCGTGCTGAATACAAGCGTTTTTAGCAGCAGGAGGCGATCCCGGTTTGAGAAATTTTCGAAAAATCATATCAAGAATAATACTGCTCAGTGTGAGCAGGCAGGCCTGAAGGCGTACATCTGCTTTAAAGCTCTTTCTTTGGGCAACTCATGCAGCTTAATATAGAAGCCACATCTGAAAGTATTAAAAGCTTATTGCGAAATATAAAGGGGACATTTAAATTGTATTGATTGCGTTATTAATAAAACAAATGGGAATAAATTATTTTCATTCACGTTCTTGATTAATGTGTATTACGTAAGACGTTGGCATGTAATTACAAGAAGATTTTTTTGCTATTTACATATAAATTAAACCACCACAATACAGTAGTTAACGTTGACACTGAAATATTTGGCCAAATAAGCTTTGAAAGCGCAACAATGGCAAAGGCACAATAAAATTTAGTTAAAACAATTAGAAAGTTACACACACACTGCGCGTCTAATAAAAAGAAGCGGGTGTAATTTCGCAAGCAAAGCCCGGCTAATAATGCCAACAATAAAATTGTTTCTCTAGCCGCGAGCGCACGATTCCCATTGTAAAGAGGAACAATTTAATTTTCAGCCACGCAGGTCCATCCACCACCGCCGCGGAGACAATGGCGGCATTGTAACGTATATACACCCTTCCGACGCGTATGACCGTGTAATACCGTAATCGCGCGCGCTACACACCGCTGCGATTAACGTTGCGGAGGTGGAGGCAAAAAGCCCGGTGTATGACGAATGCGCGCATCCGGCGCGAAGAAGCGCTCGCGACCTTGAATGCGCGCTGCAATTAAAACGCATCGTTAATAGAAAGTACGCGACGAAAGTGTTTATGTAAAAGAACGACAGCGTAGATTCTCCTCTGTCTCTATATAGCTTCTGTGCGTGCTCAGCATACCCCTCACGTTTTAATATCTCATTTTCATTTTTGCTTTACAGTTATGATATAATATACATCAAAATTTACTGACTCGAACAACTTACATTTTTAAACCAACTCTCGCGATTACTATTTTTATACGTGTCGATTATTTTAGAATTCTTCTAAAAGGCTTTCCATAACATTTCATTTAAACTTCGCCTTTTATATGTGTCATGGGCAGTTTCGCACGAAACAGCTTCCTGCGCGAATTTCTATGGGAGGCGCTGATTTGTTTTCGGAAATCAACTTTATGGCCCTGAACGATACTGTGCAGAAGTGAATGAGCTATATGCTCATTTTTAGTTACTTTACATAGGCCGGTTAAAAATACTCGAGATTATAATTAGAAGCTATTGGAAATTTTATATTGAAGCTGTTTAAAAGTTTGTTGTCACCGCTCTTTCATAAAAGTGAAAAATAGGAAATTCGATTGCCGTATATTTTGTATATACAACTTTATTGACATGACATGTGGTCATTGCAGCAGCTTACAATACAATACAATACGAAATGTATAGAGTAGATTCAAGTCATAAAAATATATTAAGAGTAAAGTTTATATTAAGAATTGCCATTTTTTATTACACATTTCAAATATTGTTCATGCTTAAGCATAAGAATAATTTAATATTACAATATCAAAGCTACTTATTCAATCAATGCTTTAGTAAACGTTAAAGATAATATTAATGCGTAGATCATTGTAATATATTTAATAATTCATTGCAAAAAATATACATTAAGCAAGTATTTCCTTTCTTTAAAAAGTGATGATCGGAGGATGTGAAGCCTCTCTAGATTGGATTTCTGATTGCCTCTTGAGTAAATGCCATTTTTAATCAATAATAATGAAATTGATGTTAGTTGTAGCTTAAAAAAAATAACACGTTATGATTGTTTATTAAGATGGGCAGAAGTAAATCAGAATAAGAATTAGTTATTGAATTGGGCGGTAAAATTCCAAACAATAATTCTTTAAAATAAATTATATCAATATTATGCTCAGATTTAATTCTTTAATACTTTACGAAAAAAAAAATTAGAATAACTTGTAGTTTTCAATCTCAAAATTTAGTATTGGTTAAGGGTAAAGGTTCTGCAGTATTATATCAATTATTAAAGATGCATTAAAATTAAAACAAAAAGATTTTCGGCTTATAACGAATAAATTATTTTTAGCATGTTTAATAAAGAAAGTACACGGAGCACGCGCAGCGCGCATGGATTATAATATGATAAAAATAAAAAGCTTAATGCGAGACCTTTGAACAAACTCAGTTTCTACGAAACTCTCTCACGGCATGAGAAGGGTCGGTGGCCCGCTTTAAAATCCTCAATAAAAGTCCCGAAAATTCCTCGCTAAAAATAAACCCTGTGGGTGAAGAAACCGTACGCGTGGCGCGCCCGTCGATCATTATGTTCGATCGCGACGCTCTATCGAGAGAGAGTGAGCGCGATTTCGTAAAAATATAATCGCCTCCATAAATTAGATCGAGCCGCAAATTGGATCGTGAGAATCACGCGCGTGCGGCCTGTATGTATATACTTTGCGACGTGTCTATAATACGCGCATGTGTTTTATCGTTATTACGGATGTACCACATGACTCATTTGTATATTATTGCCGCAATTGCTATTATACTAGTCTTATTTCGTGCTCTCTGCCTCTACAGTACTTGGCTATTTTCGTATAATTACTCTCTACGCATAACGAAAGGATTATTATTCTGTTCTTCGGAATTCTGCAAAATACATTTCATTCTAGAGTATAGGGAGATGATTTAAATTGATAAGACTTTTGTTGCTCAATCTCGTAAATTATTAAGCAACACAACTTATCGAATGAATTTTGACAAATCCACTGCGCTACTGAATCTGGCTCAATCTCTATATCATGTTGATAAACAAACAGCTCGCTCGTACTATGCTGAACGCGACAGGTAGTAAATTTATCCCTCGCGGCGTCAAAGCCAAAAAACTATTAACCCAATAACCCAAAAAACTTAAAACGCCGCGGCTGCCCGCAATAACAACCTGCCCACGCAATATAGCCACCCCGCGCCGAATTTTTTGTTCCAACTCTTTCATCTTTTTCATCTCTTCGATGATTCGTGTTTCTCCGCACCATCTTCGCGAGAGTACAGCACTCGCACGTACAACGTACATGTGTGTGTGCTCGCAAAGTTCGCGGCGCGCTCGCAGCGGTGGCGGCGTATAAACGCGGAATCTAGGCCGATATAAATAGGCCTTGTCGCCGCGGAATAACAGGTAGCCTTAAAAGCTGGACAGGCGTTAATTCCCCTCCCCAGCACGCGCGGCGCGGCCTGCGTGCCTCTGTGTCTGCGCGTGTGGGTAGTGCCGCAGCAGCAGCCGCGCGCTAGACGCGAGTTGAGACGACTGCGCGATGATAGGCTTGCGGTGTCTAGTCAGCGCAGCAGCTCCGAGATTCTTTGTAATTTATGCGGTTTCAGTGGTCACCGGTACTCGACTTGCTGCTTGAGAATCACTTTATTGCAATTTACTTTTTCTTTCCAGATTCACTGCGGATTACATCTTTGTAATGCTGGAAAATATAGTTGTTTCATTTTTCTTGTACAAAGTCAGTTCTCGCCGCATGAAAACAACTCCTTTTCGTCCAAGCCGCTCTAATGAGACTGTTGGCAAAGGTATAACTTTGAGAATACTCGCGTCGAAAGTGAAAAGTGTCGAATCACCGACTGGCGCGGGAATGAGGGGATCCGCGACACCGGCGACACGTCGCCCACGCGGCCCGAAAGTCGAGCTGATGTCAAAGCGGCCCCTCGAAGAAAGGCGCGAAAGAGAGAAGTGCGGCACAAAGCCGCGGCGAGAGGAAGTTTCGTTCCGGGCGAGAGTCTTTTTGCGACATGCAGGCCCCTTTCTTCGGCCGACAGAGGATCCCTTGTTGATCGAAGCCACGAAAAGGTGAGAGCGCGAGAAATCGCGGCTGCCGATGGATTTTCGACTCAAGCCAGTAGACTGGAACGCGCTTGGGTGTCTTTTTTTAAATTTACCCGAGGTAATTAAAATTCGCATGATTGAGTTTCGCTTCATTTCAAGTGCAATGTCAAAAAGAATGATATAATTTCACAATATTTCTTTGTTCTCGGATCAGTGTATTACCAAAATCAATATGCCACGACTTGCCTTGCAGTAACCTTGGAGTTTTGAGAAAATACAGCTTGCGAATTGTCACGTCTCATCAATCATTTTAAAAGACTGTTAAAAGAAAAAAATTCCTGCTGGATTATATTTTTGTTTATCCGAATTGAAAATATTGTATAACCGTTATATAGTGTTTCATTAGGTTTTGATTTTTAGCGTCGAAAACTCAATGTACTTGTACATGACAAAAGCGCATTTTTATTGTAGCAAGACTGGGACGTGGATGCAACAATGCACATTCCTAATTTAAATAATAAAACTTTGCAATGGCGAGTCCGATCCAACAGTCAGCGATAGACGCTTGCGCCCCGCGACAGTGTCGCGACGCATGTTAGTCACGTTTTCTCGAGTATTATGACGCATCAAAGAAATGTACCTATATGAATAACAATATCTTCGAAATGAAGAAGATGAAAAAGAAACTTTTTTCTTTTCCGATTCTTTTGTGAAATTATCAGTCACTTGGCAAATAAATGGAGCCTTGAATCAATAGCTCGTCGACGGTAAGTTATACAGAATTTTTGATACGTTTGATATATTCCTATTTTTCAAAGCTGCGCGTAAAATTTCCATCAAAGTGCGACTGGGAGTTAAAAGGTCAAGAAAAATCGACAGATAATACACAATAGCAGGCGCAAAAAGCGTCCATAACCGTTACGCGTCGGGGCGACGACATTAGCCGCGAGGTAAAATAAACAGCTGTCCCAGTGTTGCGGAAAGTATATACGCAAGAGTGGCCCGGGGTCTCGATTAATAAACAATGCTCGCATTACGCTCTTGCGGGGATCGGCGATCGCGCCGATGTGTATCGACACACCGTAAGTATACTCGCGCTCGCGCGCACGACCGATGCTTATCAGTGATTTACGCGTATCATTCGCGAAATTTATTGCGACGATAATGACGTATGATTAGGCGTGTCACACGCCGCACGCGGCATTATGATACCTACTCGCGGCACCGAATTTAACGCCGCGTTAGACCGCGGAGAAAAGGAGGTTGCATTTAATGTGTCGTGGCGATTTTTACACTCGCGATTGCGACTTTTATTCATACCAGCGAGAATTATGAGTTTATTCAGAGGATATGAGGTGCTTAAACTCTATTTGGGTTTATGCTGTGTCAGTTACAACTACCATTTACTCGTTTCTATATTTCGCTCAGCAGAGTATCGTCTAAAAATTAACATATAGTAACTCAAAACACTGTATAGTTTAGATTGATTTCGATGCGCATTTTTTACGCATTTAAAATATACTGTGAGAGTGTTATCATATCTTTTTTTTATAGTAAAAATCTATTTATTACAAGAAACATATAGAGAGGACCAATTTTCAATAGCCAAACATTAAATAGCCACCATTAAATTCAGCGTAAATACAATAAATCCGGCTAGCACAGTGGTCAATAAATCCGATATTTCCGCCAGTGTAATTACGAATATAATCGTCTCAACTCGCTCGGCGATTTCCATGCGCGCGATCTCTCCGCGTCAGAGAAACAGTTCGCAGCCGTAAAGACAAGAGTTAATTTCGCTGAAAATGATTTACGGCCTCTGGAGAGGGATAGCAGCATATATAGGCTAGAATTTTCAATAAAGCAGATTTATCGTATCGCATTTTCGTCGGCGAAAAATTCGCCAGGTCAAAGTGCCAAGACACACGCGAGAGGAAAGGGGATAAAGATCTATCGAGATGCCGAGAGGTGCGCTCCGTGTGTGTACACGCGGCAACGAGAGAGAGAACATAACGCATTTCTCGCGCGCGCGAAACAAAGCCTGACGGCCAGACAAACGAAACGAAATCCCCAGGCTCAATTATACACGTATGGGCTGCCCGCCAACGAGCCATTTCAAAGTGCTTACCGTGATACAGTTCCGTTCAAAAATCACCTACACTGTAAATTCTTATCAATTGACGTGATTTATTACTTAGGACTCGGTATACAGCTTCGCGTTTTTAAGCAAATGACTCTTTTACCTCCCTAACTATAATGAAACCGTTGGTAAATCGTTCAAAACTTGCATTTGAAATAATTCAATTGAATAGAATTTCATTTCAACAGCAAAGTCGAAAGTTTGATTTTAAAAATTTCCAATTCTCACAATTTCCTGCACCCCATCACTACTAGCAAGTTCAAGCGACACCCCAAAAATTTGTTCTCCGCAACACGCCGATCGCGACAGTATTTTATCGCTCCAGCCGGCTGCAAAGCTTATACATACTTCGGCGTGTCTATAGGGCACGCGCGTACTTACTGTTGTAAGTATACACACACGAGCACGCGCGCGCACCTATTTCATAATACGCGAGCGAGCGATAATGATCAGTGAACGTGGCATTTTTTACGCGCGGGCATTTCGACCCACCCACGCCTCGTATATCCTCGCGTGTGTACGGCTGTAGGTATTTATGCACCCCCCGCGGCTCGACTCGGGATTATTGGTATTTCTGATTAGGGAAGTGTTATCGGAGAAACGCGCAGAGGCGATGTTAATGTCTGTATCGATTTTGACGTGCCAGTAACCGATTGAATTGCTACTTTATGATTTCTTCCGAGAAGCCAAATGATCTAGTTTACCGATATGCTTTATGTTTTACCACAACGAGTATATGTAAGTAATTCAGTGTTATTTGATTACCGAATGGAAAAATGCAATAATTTTTATTTCTTAAAAAGCTTATCTTTTGTACGATTCTTTTGTACAAAATCACTTTAGGTGTTACTCAAAATGAGATAAGACGACACGCATACTTATCGGCAACTAAATCCATACAATCTGATCGCGTGTTTACAAATGCAGCCTACTGTAAGAGGTGTATTTTTACGTAACAACATCCATTTAAAACAGAAGAGAAACAGCTTCGTATCTCGCCCCGATATCTTGATCATCAGCTCAAAGTCAAACGAACGGACAATCGTTCGCTAAAATACATACACACGTCGAGGCGAGCGGGCGCAGTCGAAAAAAAGGCCCACAAAAAAAAAGAGGGAGAGACAATCAGCCGGTATTACGCGCAATTATACGACGCACACACAGTCCCTTCGCGCACATTATCTCGCACACAAAAGCAGAGAGGGAGAGAAGGAAACCTCGATTCCCGAGCGAGACAACGCGGGTTACGCTCGGCTGCGTCCAGTCTACACCTTTGTGCCGCGAGAAAGACGGAGAGCCGATACACACGGAGCCCGCGAAGGAAATGAAAGACGGAGAGAGGGAGAGAGAAAAAAGACAGAAAGAGCGAGAGAGAGAAGTCCGGCACACGGCACGCAAAAGCCACCCGCGCTCTCGTTTGCGGCTGCAGCGGCTCGCCGTCCCAATTCCGCGAGCTCGCATTGTGTCATGCATATGTGTGTTTGCGCGCGGTCATTCCACGTACGGCCCGGCGAATTGTAATCGACCGATTGTTGCCACTGCCGAGGGGGCAAACATTTTCCTCGTGACGAAATACGAAAATTTCCCTTCAAAGTATCTTCATGCTTGTGATCTACGAAATAAAAAAATTATAGACAAAGAGTTTGCGTGTTGTCTTGCACTTATCGATAGACCTATAAGGACCGCTGTTATTTCCCCAGGCAAATAATAATACGCTTTGCAGAATTGAAATAATTAAATTTTCTTTTCTGCATCAACTGAGGTGCAGTAGTTCTACACGGACACGGAGAGTCGTTGAAAAAAAGGAGTAAAAGAGAGAGAAAGAGCAGGTTGTTTAACGAACGAGGGGCTTTGAGACTCTCGCCGGGCTTTTTCCCACACACGAGCCGACAAAAGTCCGCACGGCCGGCTCATAAGCATGTGTGTACACATGCGCGCACGTAATACGCGTAATGCACCTTTCGCGCCTCGGCTATACTCTGCGTCATGCGCGCTCGGTATGCCACATAGACTCTATGACACTCCGGTAAGCTTATACCTGTTACGTTTGAAGGGAAAATGAGCGCTGCGCCCGAATAAGATGTAACGAGGTATCTTTCTCATCAAGTAGATGAATTTTACAGTCTGCGAATAACCGGCCAAGATTTATGATGCCAGCAATTATCAATCATGAAGCTATCATAATTACATTAAAATTATCCGTCGAATCGTTCAAATTTCATCGTAAATACTTTTATTTATTCACTTGGAAAATTGCGCCAGAAGTGTTGGAAAATAAGTTGAATTTGTATGGAGGACCGAAGCTGCGGTACGTGACTTTGTACCTGAAATATTTCTCATGAAGAAAATATGACGGAAAGTTCGTCTCTTACGACACATTACTCGAATACGTTTCCGAGGAGCGGTCGCTCTAGGATGAAAAATTCAAATTGTATATATAGGTAAAGTATATTTTACTGCGCTATAAAACTTTGTAAAATACAATTTCGTCAATTTTCACATAAATAACGCTTATTTTTCAGTCAAAACAGAATCATCCATAACATGATCGATTGTTTTTAATGAAATTTAATACACTTTATTAAATGCCAATTTATAAAATATGAAATATAAAAGCGAAACATTGGAATAATAATGAATGAAAGGCAAAAGTGGCCTCTATATAATAAAGTCCGAGGTATAATTTCATTAAACCGGGCTTGGCGCGCGGATTTCCGCACGCGCGTGTGGGTTTTAACTCCTAAATGCATACGGTTAATGCATTTGGGGCGAGACTGCTTTCTGCGGCGTGCCGTTCGGGTCCGCGCTATAGAGTCTATTACGGCCGAGAGCAAAGTGGTTCTCTCTCTTGCTTTGCTCCTTTCGGCCGGCGCGTGCACGCAGGACTCTGCGTTGATACATTATTTTCATATATATGATTCAATCATGCGAAATGATGTAAGCGCGTCGACTTTTTCATCGAAAACTTTTCACGCAGTGCCTTGCGGTTACTCCAGTACTTGGCTTACATATATATACGAGTTATTAATGTCGATGGGTTTTCGCTAATAATAGTATTAACGTCTTGTCGAGGTACGTTAGTGTAACGACTCTCAATTTTCCGTGAATTATATTCCCTGTATGATAATCTAACCGGCTAAGAATCAATTGAGATATTATATAGCTTTATTAATAAATTCATTTTAATTTTTATGCAGCTAATAACCAAATTGTCGGAGTAAACGAGGTTGATGCAAATACATGATTTTAGATTTACGCAATTGGACGATGATGGATAAGGCATGAAGCTACGCAAAGTGACAAGCTCGATTTTTGACGACTCTTGGGAGAGCGCATAAATAATTTAACCAATTGGAAAAAGTAGAGCCAGTCGAACAATGGGGCTAAGTATTTAAAGTTGATTAAGAAACAATTAAACGTTCGATATATAGTCATTGCGGTTCAGTTCCCAGCGCGTTATCTCTCGCGCATGCATGTATATTTATTTGCGTTTGCATCGGGCGCGCGCGCTCGCGCGGTAATTACACACACCCTCAATAAAAGTGGAGTATGACTAACGCGAAATGCCTTTCATTAGCGCGCAAGAGTAAATCCTGTCGAGTGCGGGAGAGAGAGAGAGAAAGAAAAGAGGCGCGAGCGCTCGTGTATATGTATACGCTATTTCTATATGTAATCCAATCGGATTGCGACACTCTGGCGCGTCCGACAATTGAATAACGCTTGCGCTTATTAATCGGTTCGAGCGCGTATGCAACTGGGCCATCTTCAGATTAAAATCGAGGAGGATTCGTGCGTGCAGCACACACATACATATAGGTACGCGTAGGTGTAATGCGGCGAATACGTATATAGTTGATGTAAGTACGCGTGAGCGAGCATGCGCAGCATGATTCTGTGTTTTTTTTTCTCGGTGCACACCGCTGCTGGTGTAGAGCCGCGCGCAACTTATATGCGCGGCTTGAAATTGGGTCACGTGCAGTGAAATAACTCGTGTGCTTTCAATGCACGGCTTATAAATGACGAGATTTTTAGCGTAAACGCGGTATTTATTGACCGAGTGATATATGTTGCGGCACTCGATCACTCGTGGGATACCTCAATTGGGTAGGATACCTGTTACTCGTTAATAGCTTGTTCCGATGGATTATTGAGATTAAATGGTTTTTTTATCCTTTTTTCTTAAAAAGATGTACGTAAGAGTTTTTAATAGAGGAGACTCGGTCGACAACATACTCATAATTTTCATTACAATGCGGTATATTTCAGTTTAGATTACACGACGATTATACGTCAATAATTATAGATGCCATCGAAAATATAATGTACACCTTTCATAATATATTAATTGTGTCGTTAAACAACATCAAATTCACTTCGATGACGATAAATAATTCCAAGATCGAACGAATTACGAAAACTGACTAAAATTGAAATGTCGCTTGAATTTCGCAAAGCTCGTGAAAGATATACCAGCAGTAAAAAAACATCTTGTACTTTGAGTTGGCACTAAATTGCTCCTTCGACCGGCACATAAAAGTGAAAAGGGAGAAAGAAAGAGATGTTGCAATGCGCATGATGCAGCTTTGCAAAACAAATAAACCCATCGTAATGGACGTCGGGAGAATCCTCGTACATACTTGCCCGTGTACATATTAACGCGAGCTGTAAAAGCATCTCCCAGCGATTGACGAAATGCCCATTTCGATTTCACTCGGCATTTCAATTCGCTTTTCCGAGACGCATCGAAGCTCCCCGAACGACACACACGTGAACTTTATTATGTCTCCCAAGTCCCAAGTTACACGTGTGAGCGATACAGCTAGACACGCGCGCACCGGTTACTCGTTCGCCTTATGCGCACTACTCGGTGTATTAACCGTTGCATTAACCATTTGGCTGCGCATGGCTCGTGTGTTTTATGTAAATACGCGCCAGTCGAGAAAGAGAGAGCACTACTTGATCTACGCTTTTCAACTTTGACCGTTGATTGCTTTGGTTCTCATATAAAATGCTTGCATAAGCGCTGTAGCTTGCCTTACACTGCTGGAATGCGTATGTTATGGAGAGTTACTTTTGATATTCGCACGATATGTTTTTATCTTTAAAATGCTAATTCATAATGGCTAATTTATGCTAATGTCCCTAAGGTGTCTGTATGCGTTTATCAAATCAAACAAGAAGAATGAAAAAGAAAGTTTTCAGCTCGATTGATTTAATTTTACGAAACTTTGGCATGCATCGAACTGGTTCGTTTAATTACGCTGCTGCTTCCCTCAGTGTCTACATTAACTACAGTTGCAAATAAAGCACGCTGTTTACGAAATGTTGACACGAATAAAAGAATTAATGCCAACAAGTCCGGACATTTAAACAACGTAATACACTGCATAATATCATTAATTCTTGGAGGAATAAATCTTTTCCTCTTTACTTGGCCAACTGGATTCTCTTAAAAACAGAAAAGAAGCGGGTCAGCCTTTCAGCGCGAGAAGCCCAAAGTTCCGATGAAAGCACCCTGGCTTTGCGCAACAATTTTTCCTTACTATATACGCAACGTATACTTTCTTCTCGCGTGGACCGAGAGTAGACACACGTACGGCTCTGGGAGAAAAGAAAAGTCCATTACGCCGCGGACTAATCTAACGTACGGCAATCTCAGCCACGCCGCGACCCATAACCAGCTCTTGTAACGCGCAATTGCGTTCGCGCTCACTCGGTATGTATCGCTAGCGGGGAGGACTTTCGAAAATTGCAGGCCGCCCTCCGCGGTGCTTCTGCGCGTTGACGCGTTGCGACATGGAATTTCGGCTTATTTTCGGCTGGCTTCTCCCGATCACCGGCTATACTATATAAGGACCTTTATTCGAGCATGGATATTGTCGTCCGTCTGAAGATGCAATTACCATCGGTTGATTAAAAACCAGTTTGCCTTTCATAATTTATGGAGCTTCGTCTGCAAGTTTGCAACTTTTCACCTCTTACCGTTATCTGCAATAAATATGCACTTTATAGTCCAATAAATTACATTCGCAAATTTTGTCTCATAATTAATTTTTTTCTTCAACAAGGATGCGTTTTCATTTGCTTTGCAAACCTCCATAGTGCGACTATTTATGAAATTTAATAGAAATCCGGGTATTTGGAATTGCGTAATTATCAAATGGGGGTGATTCTCACGAAAGTTTACCAAACTGAACATGCCCTGATTATGTAAGCTTTCAAGTGGACACGCCCTATAGCAAAATAATGGTAGCTGTCAGATACAATTTACTCCGTTTGAACGGGCCCGAAGAACAATTTTGGAATCCGATTTTTCACTTGATGGCGTATTAAATATTACATCTTTGAGTGTAAAAATCCACTGCATTTCGTCAATGAAGGAAAAATGACATCGAGGAAAGCAGCGATTAACCTTACTTAACAAATTTTAATCTTACATCAGACAAAATCTCTTTCCGTTATTTGTACAGGTTATACAATACGTGTTTATCTGCAATTCGGTTTACTTGGGCACAAGTTTATTTCGACACAAGAAAGTTCTTACTTGCAGTACTTTTCTAAACCTGTCGACGATAAGCGTGAAACGTAAAAAATAAGTGACTTGGTGAACTTTCTACATCAAGCACACTGGAAGTTGAAAAAAAAAAAAAAATTTCGTCAAAAGCTCTTTCAACTCAAAGAGCCTCGGCTGTCGAGGCGAAGAAAAGCCGCGTCCGAATTTCACGCCGGGTAAAAGTACGCTATACATCGACGGGCGCATTGACGCGCCGAAAGAAGTGTACATTGTCATCCCGGGCGACTGGTTTGCGCAATCTCGATCTCTCGCGGGCCTCATCTAGAGCGGCTTCACGCGCCGCTGGCCACGGTTCGCCCGCCGTGCGAATTATCGAGGGGGAGTAGACCTCATTATCTCGGGCGCGCTCTTCCTTATTTCCTTTTCTCTTTTCGACGCCTCGCGCGCTGACCTTATTTAACCCTCTCGCACGCTCGCGAGAAAGCTCGCCAGTGTATTTTTGCGCGGCCGGGAAATGAAAGTGCGCTTGACCAGGAAATGATTATTCACTTCTGAATTTTAACTGCTGCTTTATATTTCAAATTCATTTATTTTTTTTTCAAACGCTTTCTCGTGTGTGTGTATGGCTTGTTTTGAGATTAAAGATAAAGCTGTCGTCATGCTGGTCACTATAAAGTTTTGAAAATACGCAAATGAGAGGGATCGTGAACGAATTTCGGTTGTTTAAATTAATCATCTCTGGCATAAAAATAATAATTTTCGATAATCATAGAAAAATTTAATCTAAAGATTCAAAAAAACTACTAATATACAATAATAAGCAGTTTCTTATCTAAAATTTCTATTTAAAACTTAGCCCGTGAACGCACCTGCGCGCCTTATTAATAAAGTAAAAGTACGTCGTTGAACTTTAAATATCTTTTCTGATCCTTATTTCCAGTCTTCCTCCCATGGTAAGATCGCTATCCGGTCGCGCCATCCGGGCTTTCTCCCTTCCTTCCCCTCATAAGCGCGGCGCACCAGCCAATATTCGGCACTATACACGCGTCATCTTTCCGTGCGCAGGCCCCATAAAGCCGTCACGCTCGTCGCGGACCCCCTTGATCCGAATTCCAGGGGTGGCGCCGATCTGATTTCCATGCGCAAAGTGCAAATACACGTGAGAGGTCCGCTTCTGGGCATAAAACTGCACGGCGGGCAATAAATTTCAAGTGAGCGAGTCAACTCCCGGTCGGCCAATTAGGCGCCTTCCTTTTCTCGCGACTTTTCGCGCACAGATCCGTATCGCGCTCGCGCGTGTGTGTGTACGCTTGCTTTCTCTCCCGCGCGATTTGCGCACTCGCCGCGGTCTCTCTGTTTATGCATTCGTATTGTATGTTTCGTCATTTTCCAATTTTTTTTCTCTCCCTCTCTCTCTCGAGACTTTGTTTTAGAGCGCTGCTATAAATTCAACGTGTCAACGTTTATTGTGTTGAATATATTTATGGTTTTGATGTCATTATAAATGGCTTTACGGTAATGTATACCAATAATAATACTCACTTCAAAGAGTGCGAATTTAGTGCAATCAACTTTTCTTACTACTAGTTGTAGTATAAATATTAATCATTACTTTTAATCTTTAAAAAGTTTTGAAAATGCTCTGGTGGAAATTCGTCTATGCGAAATGGCCAACAAGTTAGAAAATAGCTAGTAAAACCACCATTATTTGCCCATTTCTTAGATTGACGCCACAGCAAAATATTCGTATTTTATTTACTTACTAATTGTATCTTTGATGAAAGAACATTAAAGTGCATTGGATCGCTTACCAAAATATAAATAAATAACATTAACTAAAAACTCATTTGTTGTACTCCTTCTATGAATAATTCAGCAAAACTTTTATTTCTC